>CM050163.1:567463849-567555107 GCA_027410445.1 Discoglossus pictus | reverse complement strand
GTTATGTCCAGGTCACTCTCTCTGTGTGTATGTGATATATACTAGTGATGTCCTGTTATGTCCAGGTCACTCTCTCTCTGTGTATGTGATATATACTAGTGATGTCCTGTTATGTCCAGGTCACTCTCTCTGTGTGTATGTGATATATACTAGTGATGTCCTGTTATGTCCAGGTCACTCTCTCTGTGTGTATGTGATATATACTAGTGATGTCCTGTTATGTCCAGGTCACTCTCTCTGTGTGTATGTGATATATACTAGTGATGTCCTGTTATGTCCAGGTCACTCTCTCTCTGTGTATGTGATATATACTAGTGATGTCCTGTTATGTCCAGGTCACTCTCTCTGTGTGTATGTGATATATACTAGTGATGTCCTGTTATGTCCAGGTCACTCTCTCTCTGTGTGTATGTGATATATACTAGTGATGTCCTGTTATGTCCAGGTCACTCTCTCTGTGTGTATGTGATATATACTAGTGATGTCCTGTTATGTCCAGGTCACTCTCTCTGTGTGTATGTGATATATACTAGTGATGTCCTGTTATGTCCAGGTCACTCTCTCTCTGTGTGTATGTGATATATACTAGTGATGTCCTGTTATGTCCAGGTCACTCTCTCTGTGTGTATGTGATATATACTAGTGATGTCCTGTTATGTCCAGGTCACTCTCTCTGTGTGTATGTGATATATACTAGTGATGTCCTGTTATGTCCAGGTCACTCTCTCTCTGTGTGTATGTGATATATACTAGTGATGTCCTGTTATGTCCAGGTCACTCTCTCTCTGTGTGTATGTGATATATACTAGTGATGTCCTGTTATGTCCAGGTCACTCTCTCTCTGTGTGTGTGATATATACTAGTGATGTCCTGTTATGTCCAGGTCACTCTCTCTGTGTGTATGTGATATATACTAGTGATGTCCTGTTATGTCCAGGTCACTCTCTCTCTCTGTGTGTATGTGATATATACTAGTGATGTCCTGTTATGTCCAGGTCACTCTCTGTGTGTATGTGATATATACTAGTGATGTCCTGTTATGTCCAGGTCACTCTCTCTCTGTGTGTGTATGTGATATATACTAGTGATGTCCTGTTATGTCCAGGTCACTCTCTCTGTGTGTATGTGATATATACTAGTGATGTCCTGTTATGTCCAGGTCACTCTCTCTGTGTGTATGTGATATATACTAGTGATGTCCTGTTATGTCCAGGTCACTCTCTCTGTGTGTATGTGATATATACTAGTGATGTCCTGTTATGTCCAGGTCACTCTCTCTCTGTGTGTGTATGTGATATATACTAGTGATGTCCTGTTATGTCCAGGTCACTCTCTCTGTGTGTGTGTATGTGATATATACTAGTGATGTCCTGTTATGTCCAGGTCACTCTCTCTGTGTGTGTGTATGTGATATATACTAGTGATGTCCTGTTATGTCCAGGTCACTCTCTCTCTGTGTGTATGTGATATATACTAGTGATGTCCTGTTATGTCCAGGTCACTCTCTCTGTGTGTATGTGATATATACTAGTGATGTCCTGTTATGTCCAGGTCACTCTCTCTCTGTGTGTATGTGATATATACTAGTGATGTCCTGTTATGTTTATATGATGACATATGATGTCTATATGATGACATATGATGTCTATATGATGTTTATATGATGACATATGATTTTTATATGATGACATATGATGTTTATATGATGTCTATATGATGACATATGATGTCTATATGATGTCTTTATGATGACATGATGTTTATATGATTTGTATATGATGTTTATATGATGACATGACGTTTATATGATGTCTATATGTCATCATATAGACAGCATATAGACATAATATAAACATCATATAAACATCATGTCATCATATAGACATCATATGTCATCATATAGACATCATATAAACATCATATATCATCATATAAACATCATATAGACATCATATGTCATTATATAAACATCATATAAACATCATATGTCATCATATAGACATCATATGTCATTATATAAACATCATATAGACATCATATAGACATCATATAAACATCATGTCATCGTATAGACATCATATGTCTTCATATAGACATCATATAAACATATGTCATCATATAAACATCATATGTCATCATGTAAACATCATATGTCATCATATGTCATCATATAGACATCATATGTCATCATATAAACATCATATGTCATCATATAGACATCATATAAACATCATATGTCATCATAAAGACATCATATAGACATCATATGTCATCATATAAACATCATATGTCATCATATAAGTATCATATGTCATCATATAGACATCATATGTCATCATATAGATATCATATAGACATCATATAAACATCATATGTCATCATATAAGTATCATATGTCATCATATAGACATCATATGTCATCATATAGATATCATATAGACATCATATAAACATCATATGTCATCATATAAGTATCATATGTCATCATATAGACATCATATGTCATCATATAGATATCATATAGACATCATGTAAACATCATATAGTCATCATATAAACATCATATGTCATCATATATACATCATATAAACATCATATGTCATCATATAAACATCATATGTCATCATATAAACATCATATAGACATCATATAGATGTTTTGGATGGATAAAAAATAATCCCATTATGTAATATCTGTTCCTGTCCAAATCATCCGTCTGTTGGCCATGTGTGCACACAGAGACAAGAATTTACACAGACCCAAAAGTTCTGGTATAAAACATCTTGTATTCTTCCCAACGAACAAACCAGCGAGCGAACCCCCCCCAAATACAACATAGCAACTTATATAATATTAAGTTGATCAGATATAAGAATCGTACAACGCATTGTTAGACAGTTAGTGAGTTATTGATTGGTTGACAAGGTAGGAAGGGTCCTTCCATATTTGGTCTCGGATGTTGATGTCATTATGGTCAGTTTATGTGAAGCTTCTGATTGGCTCTGGAAGGTGGCGGGGCTCATATCCTTATTTGGTCACGGATATGAATGTCATCTGGGTGCTCCCGGATATGATTCAGTAGCCATTTTATGACTCCCAGGATACAGTTCAGTCACCATCTTATGACTCCCAGGATACACTTCAGTAGCCATCTTATGACTCCCAGGGTACAGCTCAGTAGCCATCTTAGGACTCTCAGGAAATAAAGAATAAAAGCAATTAGTGCCTTATCTTTATGATATATTGTAAGGAAAGGAATGCAGCATAGGCATAATATACATTTTCATGAATTTCGTCCACAACAGTCCCCCCTAAAATGCTATATTATGATACATACTACATTTATATTCTATTCTTTTAGATATGACAGGTTAGATGTATTATATCTTCCTCTTCTAGAGAGTACTACATAAAATGTCTGAGTAAAGATATAGGTTTCTTCTTATTAAAACGTATTAATTAAGGTATAAAGGCATATAAACAGCATATAAACAGTAACAGTCCCCCCTAGAGACTATGTGTACAACTGTCCCTGTGGAGGAGATGTATGAATGTAAGAAAGCCTTAGCACATCTGCACCAATGAACGCCCGTTCTTCTTTGTACGTTAGAGTTGCCATGGCTTGTCCATGACCCCTCTTGCCACTGTCATAGGTGAGTCAGATGCTATCCCTGACCCCTTGTTTCAGGAACATGTGGGACAAAGGGTTTATGTAGAACTTTCATTTCTAGACATAATAGACCGTAACATCTTATGTGACTCCTTACAGTCATCTTCATAAATTTCTTGATGCACAAAGGTTGGTGTGACTCCAGTAACTGACTTCTTTAAATATGTTCGGACACAGGGGATAGTACAACAGGTAACAAATGCAAGAATTATCAGTATTGAAAGAAAGACAATTCCAACCTGTGACAATACCTTCTGCCAGTTATTCATCCACCCAAACCATTTATCCCAATAGTCTGTGGTTCCAGAATTCTCCTTCAATTCTTGTGCCAAGTTGTTTATTTCTTTAATGGCTAAAGTAATCTTACCATTTGGACCCGTATTATCAGGTTTGTAGGTGCAGCAGTTGGCAGTGTCGGGGAGCATTTTACACTCCCCCCTTTTTAGCAAGGATCATGTCTAGTGCCATTCTATTTTGGAAGGCCATGTCTGATGTGGCCTTCAATTGTTTTTCAACTCCTTGCAGAGCGTCTCTTGTGTAATCCACAAACCTTTGTTGGTTATAATACATATATAATTGATTCAAGCAACTTTTTTATTTACACCAATCATTGGTATCAGTGATCCAAATCCTGCTGCTATCTGGTTTCGGGCCTTAAACTCATTAGGCACCCCCCTTGGGACTCTAATAGAGTCCATGTACACATGGGGGTCAAAGCTACCTTGTGGGGAAGACACCTTTCTTTTGTGTCTAGATGTTGTCAGTAGGGTGTGTGATGAGGTATCAGTTTGTATAAGCACTATGTGCCCTGGCATTATGACCTTTATCAGGGTACACTCACCATTCCAGATACCCTCTAGTCTTGATCTGAGCTTCATGTCCCCACATATCCAATATATGTCTCCCAATGTTTGTGTCTGCTCTGTAAACTGTGAAGCCAATACAATATATAATGCAGAACTCTTGCTTAAACCTCTTTAGGTTTCTCCATTGAGGTGTACTCCTTGTATAGCATGTGTAATTACCTGGGTATATGGTTATACCTTCACCTGGATGTAGATTGTCAGTTATAATGGGATACCTGTTCTCCCATTGTTCCACAATTTAGATCTTTTGGTCTAGTTAGTTTTATAAAGACTTAAGAAACACTTTTCTTCCTTCATAGTTACCATAAGTGGAACAGTGCCTAGGTGAGGCCTGGCACTTGCACAAACATAACAATTAGTCTTATTATGTGACTCTACGTTATATTTCATCCATTCCAGCCATAAGTTGAGGTCTGTGAACCCAATTTCATTTGTTAGGGTTCCTTCGTACGTAGGTTCACTGATATCAGTCGTTTGGGGTAATGCCTGAGTGTGTTGTACTTGCATTAGTCCTTCTGATATGAGTGGTGCATTTAGATCTCTGAGCATAAATTTACCAATCCGTCCTTTTGCTTCTCCTCTAACCCAGCCACCCATTAGGTATGTACCTGCGTCTGTGGGTCTGGGCCACCCATTAGGTATGTACCTGCGTCTGTGGGTCTAGGGTTTTTGATAGTCAGAGTAAGTCGCATGTTAGCTCCAGTCTTGCCATTTGGCGAGCATTTGCCTGGCTTTATTAGAGTCATACGTTCAAGTAAAGGGCTTCCACTCAAATCTGTTCTATCTAAGGCACTCTGTGGTCTGTAGCCCCAAGCTGTCCCAGTGTTCCATCCTACAGCTTTCCAATGACTACAATCTTTTCCCCAAGTCTGGTCTGTAACACATATGTATATAGATGTGCTGTGAGTGTCTTCGTACAAGTTACATTGTTGAGTCACGCTTAGCTGTTGGCAACATACAACATGACAATAATCAAAGGACAATGTGATCATATGTGTTTTAGATGGATTGTACCAAAATGTAATACCATCTTTCTTTTCACTAATGAATGCAGAAGGTTCTACTTTAGTTAAGAACAGACAGGAAAGGATATGTGTTATGATCATCATAATGTTGGCTGCTATGGGTCTGGTGCTGAAACTTTATTTTTGCAATGAGATGCGTGGATCCACGTAGGCCGTCCTTCAAGTTTAACTGAAGAACTTGAAAGGGACCATCATATCTGGATTCCAGAGGATTCTTTCTCACAAATCTCTTGACCAGGACCCAATCTCCAGGAAGTAGTTGATGAGTACCAGTGTCTACTTCCGGATCTGGAATAGAAGAAAACACTTGTGCATGTATTTTAGTCAGTGCTTGAGATAAAACAATCACATAATCAACAAATACATCAGATTTAAATTTCAATTGCTGAGGATAATAACACCCTAATCTAGGAGCAGACCCAAATAGGATCTCGTGAGGGGACAGAGAAAACTTCCCTCCAGGGGTGTATTCCCCACTTAACAGTACTATAGGGAGACTTTCTGGCCATGAGATACCAGTTTCTTGTGCTATTTCAGCTACTGGTTTTAACTTCACCATAACTGGTGGAACCCTAAGGTGTCCAACTTTGTTACAAATAAAACACTTTATTGTTCTTGTTGGTTCTGTCTCCTCCTGCTCGGAAGACACCATAATGTTTGTAGACTTCTCATTACCTTGTGAGAACTCACGCCCTTTTTAGCAACTAATAACAAAGTCTCTAATGGCAACACCTTGTACTCAGGACGAGATGTTAATAAATCTTTCCTTTTAATAAAAAATAATATTACCAAGGAGTAGTGGATACAGGGCACTGACTCCAGCAGCGGTGGTATAGTAGATGTTGTTTACCTTTAAGATGGGGTATAGGGGCGTGTCATAGTTCTAAAAGGGGGTTGGTCCTAAAGTTATAGTCCACTCCCATTTTTCTAAATTGGGAGCCATGATGGGGCGGTGGCTGTGTGTTAAAGTTTCATGTTTTTTTTTTTTTTTTGTTCCACAAACCACCAAAATGTAGCAAACACAATTCTTCTCTCAATAATACAGACAGACATATTTCCACATAAAACACACACACAGAGAAGGTGGGATGAGAAAAGGGGAGTAGTCTGCTATGCTTAATTGTGAGAAGGGGTGGGCCAAACCCCTAACACATTTTCTTAAAATGCAGACTAATCACCTCACTCTCCAAAGAGTAAAATATTGAGTTACAAACACACAGAAACTTCAGACAAAATATTTCAAAAAAATACACGCATATACATACATATATACATATATATATATATATATATATATATATATACTCACAAATACACAGAAATATGCAAACTGTTACATGCAATGCATTCAAACAAAATAATCTCCCATTACATTGCAGAATTTATGGAGATTCCTTCCTTGGATTAATAATCCAAAAACCCAACATACCTGTCTAAGATGTGTTCATTGACACCTCTGATGATTGTTACGTTGTTGTGTTTGTTACACAACCAATTCTCAGTCTGCATCATATATATACTGTACGTTTAAAATCCTAAGGTACTGTTTCCTTTGAGATATCTATTTGATGTGCGGTCTCAAAGTGTAACTCCGTGTATATATCTTGAACTATTTTTTTTTTTTTTTTTTTTTTTTAATCTCCTCCCAGGACACACCTATTTTCACACAAACATTATTTCTTGTAAGCAAAATCTAACAACATCATGAAAACATGAACAGAAACATGACATTCACTTACTGTACTATATTCATACGACCTTAAGTATTTTGCATAGAAAGAATAATTAAGCATGAAAACATGAACAGAAACATGACAGTTATTTCATACGACCTTAAGCATTTGAAATAGAAAGATACGTCCTTAAAAGAATTAACGAGATGGGAGGAGGGAGTAAATTCTTTTCACAGACTGATTCAAGGTCGAAGCATACAAACAGCTACACAGAAATCAACTTTCAGCTTTTACAGGGAGAGAAATTATAAACTACATTTCTCATTAAAACATGCATCACAACCAGCAATAACAGATCACAGTGATATTTATCAATTTCTGCAGAACATTTCTGACTCTTAAAACATTGCAGTTCAAAATCTCACACCGTCGTGTGTTAAAATTGACGCCTTCAGAGAATTATCGTGTTATCCGGACACAATAAATCGGTCCCTGAAGTCTGCATCCCACATACATGCTTTTACACCTTAAGTGTGTGTGATAGATATCTCTCGGGGTCATCACGTTACCAAGGCACGAACATAATGAACCCAAAGAGATACTCGGCTATCCACCATGCATAGACCCTCCTAAAGAAAGGTATGCATATGTACGTCTGTACGTACGGCTATTTCAGGGCTATAGTGTTATTCAGAGACTACCCAATTCGTCCCTGAAACCTGCCGCACGCAAAAAACACGTATGTCTTTGAACACAATATCTAAGAAATCTCACTCGACCCACACTCTCAACAATCATACACAGGCAACAGATATTATTCAGTACAGATATTTCTTCAAGGTAGACCCTGGGCAAGCAATTTATCTGTACTTTTAGTGCCTTCAGTAGCAGCCCAAGACAAAGTGGCAGATCTATAGCAGCACTATTCATATATATGCAAGGTTTTAAAAGCATTAAACCTTACCATATATCTGAGTTCAGTTGATCAGGCTCCTTTATGCCACGACAGACCGTCCCAAAGTCTTCCTTG
Source organism: Discoglossus pictus (assembly GCA_027410445.1). NCBI lineage: Eukaryota > Metazoa > Chordata > Amphibia > Anura > Alytidae > Discoglossus > Discoglossus pictus. The sequence continues at coordinate 567,546,843 of CM050163.1, read as the reverse complement.
TCTGCTATCTGTTGGTCACAACCCAGGGCCCCACGTTGGGCGCCAATTGTTTTGGATGGATAAAAAATAATCCCATTATGTAATATCTGTTCCTGTCCAAATCATCCGTCTGTTGGGCATGTGTGCACACAGAGACAAGAATTTACACAGACCCAAAAGTTCTGGTATAAAACATCTTGTATTCTTCCCAACGAACGAACCAGCGAGCGAACCCCCCCAATACAACATAGCAACTTATATAATATTAAGTTGATCAGATATAAGAATCGTACGACGCATTGTTAGACAGTTAGTGAGTTATTGATTGGTTGACAAGGTAGGAAGGGTCCTTCCATATTTGGTCTCGGATGTTGATGTCATTATGGTCAGTTTATGTGAAGCTTCTGATTGGCTCTGGAAGGTGGCGGGGCTCATATCCTTATTTGGTCACGGATATGAATGTCATCTGGGAGCTCCCGGATATGATTCAGTAGCCATTTTCTGACTCCCAGGATACTGTTCAGTCGCCATCTTATGACTCCCAGGATACACTTCAGTAGCCATCTTATGACTCCCAGGGTACAGCTCAGTAGCCATCTTAGGACTCTCAGGAAATAAAGAATAAAAGCAATTAGTGCCTTATCTTTATGATATATTGTAAGGAAAGGAATGCAGCATGGGCATAATATACATTTTCATGAATTTCGTCCACAACATAGACATCATATGTCATCATATAGACATCATATAAACATATATCATCATATAAACATCATAGAGACATCATATGTCATTATATAAACATCATATAGACATCATATAAACATCATATGTCATCGTATAGACATCATATGTCATCATATAGACATATAAACATATGTCATCATATAAACATCATATGCCATCATGTAAACATCATATAAACATCATATAGACATCATATAAACATCATATAGACATCATATAAACATCATATGTCATCATATAGACATCATATGTCATCATATAAACATCATATGTCATCATATAAACATCATATGTCATCATATAGACATCATATAAACATCATATAGACATCATATGTCATCATATAGACATCATTTAAACATCATATGTCATCATATAAACATCATATGTAATCATATAAACATCATATAGACATCATATGTCATCATATAGACATCATATAAACATCATATGTCATCATATAAGTATCATATGTCATCATATAGACATCATATGTCATCATATAGATATCATATAGACATCATATAAACATCATGTAAACATCATATGTCATCATATAGACATCATTTAAACATCATATGTCATCATATAAACATCATATGTAATCATATAAACATCATATAGACATCATATGTCATCATATAGACATCATATGTCATCATATAGACATCATATAAACATATGTCATCATATAGACATCATATGTCATCATATAAACATCATATGTCATCATATAGACATCATATTTCATCATATAGACATCATATGTCATCATATAGACATCATATAAACATATATCATCATATAAACATCATAGAGACATCATATGTCATTATATAAACATCATATAGACATCATATGTCATCGTATAGACATCATATGTCATCATATAGACATATAAACATATGTCATCATATAAACATCATATGCCATCATGTAAACATCATATAAACATCATATAGACATCATATAAACATCATATAGACATCATATAAACATCATATGTCATCATATAGACATCATATGTCATCATATAAACATCATATGTCATCATATAAACATCATATGTCATCATATAGACATCATATAAACATCATATAGACATCATATAAACATCATATGTCATCATATAGACATCATTTAAACATCATATGTCATCATATAAACATCATATGTAATCATATAAACATCATATAGACATCATATGTCATCATATAGACATCATATAAACATCATATGTCATCATATAAGTATCATATGTCATCATATAGACATCATATGTCATCATATAGATATCATATAGACATCATATAAACATCATGTAAACATCATATAGACATCATATAAACATCATATGTCATCATATAGACATCATTTAAACATCATATGTCATCATATAAACATCATATGTAATCATATAAACATCATATAGACATCATATGTCATCATATAGACATCATATAAACATATGTCATCATATAGACATCATATGTCATCATATAAACATCATATGTCATCATATAGACATCATATTTCATCATATAGACATCATATGTCATCATATAGACATCATATAAACATCATATGTCATCATATAGACATCATATAAACATCATTTATAAGCATCATGTGTCATCATATGTCCTCATATAAACATCATATGTCATCATATAGACATCATATGTCATCATATAGATGATTTGGATCAGACCACAACAGTCTGAATTAGATATCTGCTCCTTCTCCCAATTAGTGTTGGATGTGCACATTCCAGAGAAATAAGACACAGACACAGTGTTTCTGTATAATAATTCTCAAAGCGCTCTATTCCGAAATCGCAATGTACAAGTTTATATATAAAAACGTTATCTGATCAAACGTCACATGATTCCTTTGTCTAGGAATTAATAGCTTTATTGATTGGTTCAAAATTGCTGCAGTCTGTTGTCATCATAGTGGTCAGTTGAGGAAGGATCCGTTCATTTGTCTAAAAGGCAGGCGGTGCCTGTATCCTTATTTGGTCACGGATGTTTGCATCATCAGGCCACTCCCAGTTGTAGTTCTGTAGCCATGTTGTTGTGTAGTCCATCCTCCATCTTAGGTAACCTCCATTGTTAGTAATCTTCTTCTCATTTATACATATATAAGTGAGTAAGGAATGGCAGACAAACATAATAACATGAAAAGACATTTTCCTTATTATCATCCATAACAGTCTCCCCCTAAAATGTACTGTTATGTTATTAGTGAGTGTGCAGCTTAAGAAAAGCAGCTGTGCTTATGTTAATGCATGATGAGGGGTAAACTCCCCCCTAAACACTAGGTGTATATCTGTCCCTGAGGATGAGGTGCATGACTGCAAGAAAGCCCTAAACATCTGTGCTGTGAACGCCCATTCTTCTTTGTACATTTGAGTAGCCATGGCTTACCCACCGCCCCGCCTGCCACTGTCACAGACAAGTCAGGCGCCTTTCCCTAGCCCCTTGTATCAGGAACATGTGGGACAAGGGGTTTATGTGGAAACCTCACTCCTGGATACAATAGACTGTAACATCTTATGTGACTCCTCACAGTTGTCATAATCACAAAGTTCTCGGTGCACAAAGGTTGGTGTGACTCCAGTAACTGACTTCTTTAAATATGTTCGGACACAGGGGATAATACAGCAGGTAACAAATGCAAGAATGATCAGTATTGAAAGAAAGACAATGTCAACCTGTAACAATACCTTCTGCCAGTTGTTCATCCACCCAAACCATTTTTCCCAATAGTCTGTGGTTCCAGAACTCTACTTCAATTCTTGTGCCAAGTTGTCTAGTGGCATTTTATTCTGGAAGGCCATGTGTGATGTGGCCTTCAATTGTTCTGCTACTCCTTGCAGAGCATCTCTTGTGAAATCCACAAACCTTTGTTGGTTATAATATATATATAATTGATTCAAGCAATATTTTTATTTACACCAATCATTGGTATCAGTGATTCAAATCCTGCTGCTATCTGGTTTCGGGCCTTAAACTTATCAGGCACCCCCCTTGGGACTCCAATAGAGTCCATGTACACATGGGGGTCAAAGCTACCTTATGGGGAAGAGAGCTCTCTCTTACGTCTAGATGTTGTTAGTAGGGTGTGTGGTGAGGTATCAGTTTGAATAGGCACTTTGTGCACTGGCATTATGACCTTTGCCAGGGTACACTCACCATACCATATACCCTCTAGTCTTGATCTGAGCTTCATGTCCCCACATATGCAATGTATGTCTCCCAGAGCTTGTGTCATCTCTATGTATGTGACAAAATCCACTTGGGAACTTCTGCAAATTGAACCCATGAGAAACATTTCTCCTGTAACACGTATAATTTCCAGGGTATATAGCTATACCTTCACCTGGATGTAGATTGTCAGTTATAATGGGTGTAACGGATCTCCTGGCACCCCGACCGTGTACCTCCGTTGATGGGCGCGTCCTAGTTTGCGTCGAGGCCTACAAGCACCGGACACCACCACCACCACAGACTCCACAACCGCCGTAGCTTAAAGCTCCCAGGGAGTATGCAGCGCATAGCAATCCCCAGTAGGATATAGCGATCCCCTCCAATAACGAGACGAGGCTACGTTTTGAAGGGTCAAGTAGAACTGACTTTATTTTGTTGTGCAGAAATATTTATACACATCTCTTCCCACAGACAATACACATGCCCATATTTGGCCACACAATACACATAAAGAGAACAATAGGTGTGGTCATACCTCCCCGAGGCTACCTGTCAACTTTGATACAATCAGACATTGATTCAATTACACTTCTTTGTTCTTATGTCTGATGATGAAAACACTTTGGAAAATGCAAGGAACCTTTACAACTTCCTTATCTTAGGAGAGTCTCTGTAACAGGATTATCTCCCATGCCAAGGTCTGCACTAGTCTGGGCCAATATTCTGCAGAGCATAAACCAACATACCTACAGTATAATAGTAGGATCATATTTTAACCATAATAATCATAAAACAGGGTAAAACAGTGATGGGTTCCGTTACACACCTCCCCCGTGACCATAAGCCGGCATACACGGTCTGATCCCAACGGATCGGCCTCGGGATGTCCGGACAAAAGTATTTGTGGGTCAATTCTCTAGTTTGACAACCCATCAGCATTACTGCAATTCACATTTACTCACATTTCACATATCCCCAGTTAGCTGGGATCTGAGCGCACAAAACTACTGAATAGCGCTCAGATCCTCTTCACATAGTTCAATTGCCATGTAGCTAAAGTCTTTCCCATAGTCTTTCATTATATGAATGGGCTCCATGGCATAGTTATCTGGGGTATCACCGCTCCCACAGGGCAAGTACCGAATGACCCCCCTGTATGTAAAGGGCCAGAATGAGTGACATACACTCTGGTATGGCCGAATACTGTGTTTAAAGGGCAATATGTCCCAGGGCCATAGTCGCAGGGCAGGAGGCTGGCAAACAGTCCTCTCCAAGACAAAGTGGCGAAGAGCACTTCGTTACAATGGGATACCTGTTCTCCCATTGTTCACAATTCTTCGTACGTAGGTTCACTGATATCAGTCATTTGGGGTAATGCCTGAGTGTGTTGTACTTGCATTAGTCCTTCTGACATGAGTGGTGCATTTAGATCTCTGAGCATAAATTTACCAATCCGTCCTTTTGCTTCTCCTCTACCCCAGCCACCCATTAGGTATGTACCTGCGTCTGTGGGTCTGGGGTTCTTGATAGTCAGAGTAAGTCGCATGTTAGTTCCAGTCTTGCCATTTGGCGAGCATTTGCCTGGCTTTATTAGAGTCATACGTTCAAGTAAAGGGCTTCCACTCATATCTGTTCTATCTAAGGCACTCTGTGGTCTGTAGCCCCAAGCTGTCCCAGTGTTCCATCCTACAGCTTCCCAATGACTACAATCTTTTCCCCAAGTCTGGTCTGTAACACATATGTATATAGATGTGCTGAGAGTGTCTTTGTACAAGTTACATTGTTGAGTCACGCTTAGATGTTGGCAACATACAACATGACAATAATCAAAGGAGAATGTGATTGTAACGGAGCTGGAACACGCAGTCCAATATCTCCGCTGGTATACGGTAAAATACCCAAGAGGCACTACAGTCTCACCATTCCCGACCTCCCATATTGGACGACACACAATTTGGGAGTCAAATGAATACTGACTTTATTTTGTTATTGCAGAAATATTTATACCCATCTCTTCCCACAGGCAATACACATGCCCATATTTGGCCGCACAATACACATAAAGAGAACAATAGGTCTGGTCACACCTCCCCGAGGCTCCCTGGCAACTTTGATACAATCAGACATTGATTCAATTACACTTCTTTGTTCTTATCTGAGAATGAAAACACTGTATACAATAGACTTCCTTTATCTTATGCGGAGTCGCTGTAACAATATTATCTCCCATGCTAAGTAGCTGCAAATGTCTGGGACAATATTCTGCAGAGCATCAACCAACATACATGCAGTATAATAGTAGAATCATATTTTAACCATAATAATCATAAAACAGGGTAAAACAGTGATGGGTTCCGTTACACACCTCCCCCGTGACCATAAGCCGGCATACACGGTCTGATCCCAACGGATCGGCCTGGGGATGTCCGGACAAAAGTATTTGTTGGTCAATTCTCTAGTTTGACAACCCATCAGCATTACTGCAATTCACACTTACTCACATTTCCCATATCCCCAGATAGCTGGGATCTGAGCGCACAAAACTACCGAATAGCGCTCAGATCCTCTTCACACAGTTCAATTGCCATGTAGCTAAAGTCTTTCCCATAGTCTTTCATTATATGAATGGGCTTCATGGCACATTTATCTGCGGTATCACGGTTCACACAGGGCAAGTACAGAATGACCCCCCTGTATGTAAAGGGCCAGAATGAGTGACTTACACTCTGGTATGGCCGAACACTGGCTCCAAAGGGCAATATGTCCCAGGGCCATAGTCGCAGGGCAAGAGGCTGGCAAACAGTCCTCTCCAAGACAAAGTGGCGAAGGGCACTTCGGCACACATCTCCCCTTTGCTGTGGTGATGGGGCAACACGCTGAGGGGACTTGAGGGGCAGAGGCCAGAGGCACTCTGCCCTGATGCCAGCTCTTCCGCTGGTATAACCTGCAGGACATCCTGCTCTGTACAAGGGACAAAGGGAGGGCAGAGGCCGACTGCACTCTGCCCCACTGTCAGCTCTTCTGCTGGGGCACTTGGGACATATCCTGGCTCAGTAGCCAGGGAAAGGTGGGGGTCAGTGGGGGTTAACATTTCCTCTGTTAACCCTGGGGCCACATTAGGAGTTAGCTGGGGAGGGGAATTTGTACTTACCCCCTCCTCCGGTTGTCCCAGTGACGGTAGTTGGGGATCGGGACAGGCTGTCCAGCATCCCGGTAGGTCAGGCACAGAGACCACGGTCCCATCTGCGCCGTCTGGGAGATTGAGGTCTCCCCTGGTTAGGGTAAACTGTCGTTGCGGAGGAAGGACGACACCTTCTGCCCCCTGTGGTTCACACTGCCGCTGGGGGGGAAGGACGACACCTTCTGCCCCCTGGGGTTCACACTGCCGCTGGGGGGGGAAGGATGACACCTTCTGCCCCCTGGGGTTCACACTGCCGCTGGGGGGAAGGACGACACCTTCTGCCCCCTGGGGTTCACACTGCCGCTGGGGGGGAAGGACGACACCTTCTGCCCCCTGGGGTTCACACTGCCGCTGGGGGGGAAGGACGACACCTTCTGCCCCCTGGGGTTCACACTGCCGCTGCGGAGGAAGGACGACACCTTCTGCCCCCTGGGGTTCACACGGCCGCTGGGGGGGAAGGACGACACCTTCTGCCCCCTGTGGTTCATACTGCCGCTGGGGGGGAAGGACCCCTTCTGCTCCCTGGGGTACACACTGCCGCTGGGGAGGAAGGACGACACCTTCAGCTCCCTGGGGTACACACTGCCGCTGGGGAGGAAGGACGACACCTTCAGCTCCCTGGGGTACACACTGCCGCTGGGGAGAAAGGACGGCATCTTCTGCTCCCTGGGGAACACACTGCCGCTGGGGAGGAAGGACGACACCTTCAGCTCCCTGGGGAACACACTGCCGCTGGGGAGGAAGGACGACACCTTCAGCTCCCTGTGGTTCACACTGCCGCTGGGGGGGAAGGATGACACCTTCTGCTCCCTGGGGTACACACTGCCGCTGGGGAGGAAGGACGACACCTTCAGCTCCCTGGGGAACACACTGCCGCTGGGGAGGAAGGACGACACCTTCAGCTCCCTGGGGTACACACTGCCGCTGGGGGGGAAGGACGACACCTTCGGCCCCCTGGGGTACACACTGTCGCTGGGGAGAGGAATTAGTTGGAGTATTCCACGTGGAGCGGTTTCTGTTTCTGGGACAGTCTCTCTGCATGTGGCCCTGCTGGTTACACGTGTGGCACCTGATGTACCGTGGAGGGGTTTGGTAGTTCCCACCACCCAGACGCAGTGCTGGGGGGGGGGTTAATGGTGGGAGGTGGGTTAGCAGCTCCCAAGATGGACCGCTACCGTGCCCGCTGCTTTTCCATTATGAATTTGTGGACATCTGTCATTAACCATTCCAAGGTTTTTATGGGAAGCGTACCTGGGAAAAAGGCCAGTCTGCTTTGGAGTTCTCTTTCAAACTCAGTCTGTGGGGTAATAAGAGGTACTGTAACCATGAGTTCCTTTCTGTCTGCATCCCTGTAGTCTGCGGCCGCCTCCTCCTCCTCATGATGGAACGCTGTCTGAAAACTAGCCGGTTCCATCCTGCTGTAGCCAGGGGCGCTGTACGGATACTAGCGCTGCCCTCAATTTGTACTCCACGGAATGGTGTCTCCTGTAGCTGTCCTTCTGACCGTGGGAACAATTCCGCCACTTGCCACCAAATGTAACGGAGCTGGAACACGCAGTCCAATATCTCCGCTGGTATACGGTAAAATACCCAAGAGGCACTACAGTCTCACCATTCCCGACCTCCCATATTGGACGACACACAATTTGGGAGTCAAATGAATACTGACTTTATTTTGTTATTGCAGAAATATTTATACCCATCTCTTCCCACAGGCAATACACATGCCCATATTTGGCCGCACAATACACATAAAGAGAACAATAGGTCTGGTCACACCTCCCCGAGGCTCCCTGGCAACTTTGATACAATCAGACATTGATTCAATTACACTTCTTTGTTCTTATCTGAGAATGAAAACACTGTATACAATAGACTTCCTTTATCTTATGCGGAGTCGCTGTAACAATATTATCTCCCATGCTAAGTAGCTGCAAATGTCTGGGACAATATTCTGCAGAGCATCAACCAACATACATGCAGTATAATAGTAGGATCATATTTTAACCATAATAATCATAAAACAGGGTAAAACAGTGATGGGTTCCGTTACAGTGATCATATGTGTTTCAGATGGATTGTACCAAAATGTAATACCATCTTTCTTCTTACTAATGAATGCAGAAGGTTCTACTTTAGTTAAGAACAGACAGGAAAGGATATGTGTTATGATCATCATGATGTTGGCTGCTATGGGTCTGGTGCTGAAACTTTTCGTGCAATGAGATGCGTGGATCCAAGTAGGCCGTCCTTCAAGTTTAACTGAAGAACTTGAAAGGGACCATCATATCTGGATTCCAGAGGATTCTTTCTCACAAATCTTTAGACCAGGACCCAATCTCCAGGAAGTAGTTGATGAGTACCAGTGTCTACTTCCGGATCTGGAATAGAAGAAAACACTTGTGCATGTATTTTAGTCAGTGCTTGAGATAAAGCAATCACATAATCAACAAATACATCAGATTTAAATTTCAATTGCTGAGGATAATAACACCCTAATCTAGAAGCAGACCCAAATAGGATCTCGTGAGGGGACAGAGAAAACTTCCCTCCAGAGGTGTACCCCACGCTTAACAGAGCTATACGGAGACTTTCTGGCCATGAGATACCAGTTTCTTGTGCTATTTCAGCTACTGGTTTTAACTTCACCATAACTGGTGAAACCCTAAGGTGTCCAACTTTGTTACAATTAAAACACTTTCTTGTTCTTGTTGGCTCTGTCTCCTCCTGCTCAGAAGACACCATAATGTGTGTAGTCTCCTTATTACCTTGTGAGGACAAGTCTCTTTTTTTTTTTTTTTGCTACTAATAACAAAGTCTCTAATGGGAACACCTTGTATTCAGGACGAGATGTTAATAAATCTTTCCTGATGGATTCTCTCAATCCCTCCACAAAGGCTGCTCCTAGCATCTGAGACTCGTGTCTGGGATGATATATTACCACTGACTGTTTTATCCTGTGTAATATCTGACAAACTAATAGCCTGTTCTGCTATTTCATCCGTAGCTCATGCTATTAATAACTCACAGAATTCTGTATCAGCGTTGCAGACAGGCATGTAGGAGTTAACTACAGGAGCAGAGACTAGCAGGGGGAGTCGCTCACAGAGAATCTAAAAATAACAGTATATGAGACAGAGTAACTTTCTGAAAAAACATCCTAAATTAACGTTGCTTTTACTTTTTCTTTCATATACTTCTTGTTCCATAGTAAAGCTTAATGAAACATTGAATGTCTCCTATACCTTCCTTTTAATAAAGATTAATATTGCCAAGGAGTAGTGGATACAGGGCACTGACTCCAGCAGTGGTGGTATAGTCGATGTTATTTACCTTTAAGATGGGGTATAGGGGCGTGTCATGTTTTTATTCCACAAACCACTATCTTGTAGCAACCTTTGTTTCCCACCCAGAACCAGCCACCATTCTTCTGCCTGCAACCTCCCTTCTTCTCATTTTCCCTCAATGATACAGACAGACATATTTTCACATAAAACCTAACACACACATAGAAGGTGGGAGGAGGAAGGGGAGTGGTCTGCTATGCTAAACATCATATGTCATCATATAGACATCATATAAACATAATATGTCATCATATATACATCATATGTCATCATATACACATCATATAAACATCATGTCATATAGACATCATATGTCGTCATATAGACATCATATGTCATCATATAGACATCATATAAACATCATATAGACATCATATGTCATCATATAGACATCATGTAGACATCATATGTCATCATATAGACATTATATGTCATCATATGTCATATAAACATCATATAGACATCATATGTCATCATATAGACATCATGTAGACATCATATGTCATCATATAGACATTATATGTCATCATATGTCATATAAACATCATATAGACATCATATGTCATATAGACATCATATAAACATCATATAAACATCATATGTCATCATATAGACATCATATATCATCATATAAACATCATATAGACATCATATGTCATCATATAGGCATCATATGTCATCATATAAACATCATATAGACATCATATGTCATCATATAAACATCATGTAGACATCATATGTCATCATATAGACATCATGTCATCATATAGACATCATATAAACATCATATGTCATCATATAAACATGTAGACATCATATAGACATCATATGTCATCATATAAACATCATATAGACATCATATGTCATCATATAGACATAATATAGGCATCATATAAACATCATATGTCATCATATAAACATCATATGTCATCATATATACATCATATAAACATCATATAAGACATCATATAAACATCATATAGACATCATATGTCATTGTAACGGAGTTGGAACACGAATCCTATATCTCCGCTGGTATACGGTAAAAATTCAAGAAGCACTACAGTCTCACCATCCCCAACATCCCATATTGGACGACACTCAATTGGGAGTCAAAAGAATACTGTGTTTATTTTGTTGTGCAGAAATATATATACACATCTCTTCCCACAGGCAATACACATCCCCCATAGTTGGCCACACAATACACATAGAGGGATAATAGGTGTGGTCACACCCCCCGGAGGCTACCTGGCTACTTTGATACAATCAGACATTGATCAGATTATACTTCCTTTGTTCTATGTCTCATAATGAAAACACTTTATACAATAGACTTCCTTATCTTATGAGGAGTCTCTGTAATAGGATTATCTATCATGCCAAGGTCTGCAATAGTCTGGGCTAATATTCTGCAGAGAATAAACCAACATACATACAGTATAACCGTAGGATCATATTTTAACCATAATAATTAAATAACCATAAAACAGGGTAAAACAGTGATGGGTTCCGTTACACACCTCCCCCTTGACCATAAGCCGGCATACACGGTCTGATCCCAACGGATCGGCCTGGGGATGTCCGGACAAAAGTATTTGTTGGTCAATTCTCTAGTTTGACAACCCATCAGCATGACTGCAATTCACATTTACTCACATTTCACATATCCCCAGATAGCTGGGATCTGAGCGCACAAAACTACCGAATAGCTCTCAGATCCTATTCACACAGTTCAATTGCCAGGTAGCTAAAGTCTTTTCCATAGTCTTTCATTATATTATTATTATTATTATCTTTATTTATATCGCGCCAACATATTCCGTAGCGCTGTACAGGGGTTGAGTACATAGCAGAAAACAAATTAAACACCTTGTAAAGAATGGAGGGCCCTGTTTTTGAGCATAAAATCAAATTTACATAGAGCTTGTTTCCAAGGCCTGACACAAGATTGAAAACTCGCAAACTTACAATCTAAGGGTTTAGGTGTGATACAAGAGGGTGACAAATACAATTGAAAGCAATTGGTTCAGTAAAGTGGAGGGGTCTGTGTGTTGTACTGTAGATTGTGGGTGTGAGTGTTATTAAGCTGTGGAGTGTTCAGTTGTACATGTTAAGGCTGAAGGTGATAAGATTTTTTAAACAGGTGTGTTTTTAATAATTTCTTAAAGGTTTTGAGGCAGGAAGATAATCTAATGGAGCGGGGCAAGGAGTTCCAGATGGATGGGGAAGCACGAGAAAAGTCTTGAAGACGGGAGTGAGAGGAGGTGATGAGAGAGGAGGAAAGAAGAAGGTCGTTAGCAGAACGAAGGGGCCGGTTGGGAGAGTATTTTGAAACAAGAGCAGAGATATAAGGGGGAGCACTGTTGTTGAGGGCTTTATGTGTTAGGGTCATGATTTTAAATTTGATTCGGGAAGCTATGGGAAGCCAGTGGAGTGATTGACAGAGAGGGGCTGCAGACACTGATCGTTTGGTATTGAAGATGAGTCTAGCAGAGGCGTTCATTATGGATTGGAGGGGAGACAGACGAGAGATGGGGAGGCCAGCAAGGAGGGAATTGCAGTAGTCGAGTCGAGAGATGATGAGAGAGTGAATTAGAATTTTAGCTGTGTCTTCTGTAAGATAATGACGAATTTTGGAGATGTTTTTTAGGTGAAACTGACATGATTTTGTTATTGCTTGGATGTGAGGAATAAAAGAGAGGGCGGGATCCAGTAGAACCCCAAGACAACGGGCCTGGGAGGTAGGGGCGATGATGGTGTTGTCAACAGTGAGAGATATTTGAGGTGTGGAAGCTGTAGTAGAGGGTGGAAAGATTAGAAGTTCAGTTTTAGACATGTTGAGTTTGAGTTGACGGGTGGACATCCATGAGGATATGCTAGAGAGGCAGTTGGAAACTTGAGCTAAAAGAGAGGGGGATAGATCAGGTGCAGAGAGGTAGATTTGAGGATCATCTGCATAGAGATGATACTGAAATCCAAAGGATTTTATAAGGGTGCCAAGGGAGGAGGTGTAGATGGAGAAGAGGAGGGGGCCTAGGACAGAACCTTGGGGAACGCCAACAGACAGAGGGAGAGGTGAAGAAGAGGTGCCAGAGAAGGAGACACTAAATGTACGATCTTTAAGATAGGATGTGAACCATGAAAGAGCTGTGTCCTGGATGCCAAAAGAGCGGAGAGTTTGGATTAGAAGAGGGTGGTCAACTGTATCGAAGGCAGCAGAGAGATCCAGGAGAATTAGAATAGAGTAGTGACCCTTTGATTTGGCGGTTAGCAAGTCATTAGTGACTTTTGTAAGGGCTGTTTCTGTAGAGTGTTGGGACCGGAAGCCAGATTGGAAGGGGTCAAGTAGGGAGTTGGAGGAAATAAATTGAGTGAGGCGATTGTAAACAAGCCGCTCAAGGAGTTTAGACGCAAGGGGAAGTAGTGAGATAGGGCGATAGTTGGAGGCAGAAGCTGGGTCAGAAGAGGGCTTCTTGAGAATGGGTGTAACTGTGGCATGTTTTAAGGAGGATGGAAACTTGCCAGTGTTTAGGGAGAGGTTGAATAGATGTGTGAGAGCTGGGATAAGTGTGGTGGATAGGGGAGGGATTAGCTGTGATGGAATAGGATCATGAGGACATGTGGTAAGGTGAGAGGTTGATAGTAAAGTAGATACTTCAACCTCGGTAACAGGGTCAAAGGAGTCCATAGTGGAGGTGGGATTGGGGAAGGGTAAGGGCTGGGTGTTGTCGGTTTGGGGAGAGGGTGGTGTGGTAGGGCCAAGCTGGGAGGAGAGCTCATTTCGGATGGTATCGATTTTATTTTTAAAATGGCTGGCAAAGTCATCAGCAGTGAGAGAGGAAGGGGCAGGAGGTGGGGGTGGGCGGAGGAGGGTGTTGAATGTAGCAAATAAACGTTTAGGGTTGGAGGACAGGTTTGATATTAGTGATGAGAAGTAGTGTTGTTTGGCAAGATTGAGGGCAGAGAAGTAGGAGCGCAAGGTAAACTTGTAGTGGAGAAAGTCTGCTGAAGTGCGAGATTTCCTCCATAATCGTTCTGCAGTGCGTGAGCATCTCTGTAGATAGCGTGTTTGTGTGGTGTGCCATGGTTGTGGTTGAGAGCGAGGGCGTTTGCTTGTGATTATGGGGGCAAGAGAGTCAAGGGTGGAGGTTAGCGTAGTGTTGTATTGTGAAGTGGCGACGTCAGGGCAGGCAAGGGTGGTGAGGGGGCTGAGAAGGGGTGTTAGTACATTTGAAAATTGTTGTGGGTTGAGTGCTTGCAGGTTTCTGCGTGTTCTGATGGCAGGATTTGAAGAAGGGCGGTGAGCAGTAGATGAGGTGAGGTTGCAAGTTAGCAGGTGGTGGTCAGATAGGGGAAGTGAGGAGATGTCAAGGTTGGAGATAGTGCAGAGATTAGTAAAAATAAGGTCAATGGAGTGTCCACCACAGTGAGTTGCTGAATCTGTCCATTGTGAGAGGCCAAGGGAAGAGGTGAGTGCAAGTAATTTTGCAGTTGTTGGGGAGGTGGGTGTGTCAGTGGCTATGTTGAAATCGCCAAGAATTAGTGAAGGTATATTGGAGGAGAGAAAGTGAGGGAGCCAGGTGGCAAAGTTATCCAGAAATTGAGAGGGTGATCCAGGCGGGCGATAGATCACAGCTACTCGCAGAGGTATAGGAGAGAAGATGCGAATAGTGTGGACTTCAAAAGATGAGAATTGGAGGGAGGGAACAGGGGGTATGCAGTGAAAAGTGCAGCGAGAGGATAGCAGTATGCCCACACCTCCACCTTGTTTGTTCCCAGGTCTAGGAGTGTGGCTGAAGTGTAGACCACCATAAGAGAGTGCGGCAGGGGAGACAGAGTCAGATGGAGTGAGCCAGGTTTCTGTGATAGCCAGTAAATTGAGGGAGTTGGAAATGAAGAGATCATGAATGAAGGTAAGTTTATTGCAAACAGACCTTGCATTCCAGAGGGCACATGAGAAGGGCAAAGTAGATGGTTTGTGACAAGTGATGGGTATTAGATTATGGGTGTTTTGGGCATTAGCTGCCCTGGGGACTCTGCGTGGCTGACAGCAGGTGGGAATGAGTGAGGGGCCTGGGTTAGGGGATATATCTCCACAAGCCATCAGAAGAAGGAGAGAGAGTAAAAGGAGATGGGAGTAGGACTTACAGGAGCATTTCTGCTTTTCAGCTTTAGAGGAGGGATGAAATAGTGACTGGAGGAAGGAGAGGAGCTCATGGGAGCAGAGAAGAGGAGAGGAAAGCAGGGAAGGTGAGATAGTTATATTATTGGAGACATGATGTCTAGAGACTGTGTAAGAGAGTCTGAGAAAGAGGCAGCAGTTATATATAATTATATGAATGGGCTCTATGGCATAGCTATCTGGGGTATCACCGCTCCCACAGGGCAAGTACCGAATGATCCCCCTGTATTTAAAGGGCCAGCATGAGGGACATACACATGGCCGAATACTGTTTTTAAAGGGCAATATGTCCTAGGGCCATAGTCGCAGGGCAGGAGGCTGGCAATAAGTCCTCTTCAGGACAAAGTGGCAAAAGGCACTTCGTCACCCATCTCCCCTTTGGGGGGAAGTCTAACCAGGCACCTGGATATTTCACTGTGGTGATGGGGCAACACGCTGAGGGGACTTGAGGGGCAGAGGCCAGCGGCACTCTGCCCTGATGCCAGCTCTTCTGCTGGTATAACCTGCAGGACATTCTGCTCTGTACAAAGGACAAAGGGAGGGCAGAGGCCGACTGCACTCTGCCCCGCTGTCAGCTCTTCTGCTGGGGTACTTGGGACATATTCCGGCTCAGTAGCCAGGGAAAGGTGGGGGTTAACATTTCCTCTGTTAACCCTGGGGCCACATTAGGAGTTAGCTGGGGAGGGGAATTTGTACTTACCCCGTCCTCCGGGTGTCCCAGTGAGGGTAGTTGGGGATCTGGACAGGCTGTCCAGCATCCCGGTAGGTCAGGCACAGAGACCATGGTCCCATCTGCGCCGTCTGGGAGATTGGTGTCTCCCCTTGTTAGGGTAAGCTGTCGCTGGGGGGAGAGGGCGACACCTTCAGCTCCCTGGGGTTCACACTGCCGCTGGGTGGAGGGACGACACCTTTGGCCCCCTGGGGTACACACTGCCGCTGGCGAGGAAGGACGGCACCTTCTGCTCCCTGGGATACACACTGCCGCTGGGGGGAAAGGACGACACCTTCGGCCCCCTGGGGTACACGCTGCCGCTGGGGAGGAAGGACGGCCCCTTCTGCTCCCTGGGGTACACACTGCCGCAGGGGAGGAAGGACGGCACCTTCTGCTCCATGGGATACACACTGCCGCTTGGGGGGAAGGACGACACCTTCGGCCCCCTGGGGTACACACTGCCGCTGGGGAGGAAGGACGGCACCTTCTGCTCCCTGGGGTACACACTGTCGCTGGGGAGGAAGGACGGCACCTTCTGCTCCCTGAGGTACACACTGCCGCTGGGGAGGAAGGACGGCACCTTCTGCTTCCTGGGATACACACTGTCGCTGGGGAGGAAGGACGGCACCTTCTGCTCCCTGGGATTCACACTGTCGTTGGAGAGGGGAATTAGTTGGAGTATTCCACGTGGAGCGGTTTCTGTGACAGTCTCTCTGCATGTGGCCCTGCGGGTTACACGTGTGGCACCTGATGTACCGTGGAGGGGTTTGGTAGTTCCCACCACCCGAACGCAGTGCTGGGGGGGGGGGGTTAATGGTGGGAGGTGGGTTAGCAGCTCCCAAGATGGACCGCCCCCGTGCCCGCTGCTTTTCCATTATGTATTTGTGGACATCTGTCATTAACCATTCCAAGGTTATTGTGGGAGGCGTACCTGGGAAAAAGGCCAGTCTGCTTTGGAGTTCTCTTCCAAACTCAGTCTGTGTGCTGTCCATAAGAGGTGCTGTAGCCACTGCCCGGTCTCCCTCCATGAGTTCCTTTCTGTCTGCATCCCTGTAGTCCGCGGCCTCCTCCTCCTCGTCAATATGGAACTAGCTGGTTCCATCCTGCTGTAGCCAGGGGCGCTGTACGGATACTAGCGTTGCCCTCAATTTGTAACTCCACGGAATGGTGTCTCCTGTAGCTGTCCTTCTGACCAAGGAAACAATTCTGCCACTTGCCACCAAATGTAACAGAGTTGGAACACGAATCCAATACCTCGGCTGGTATACGGTAAAATATCCAAGAAGCACTACAGTCTCACCATCCCCAACTTCCCATATTGGACAACACTCAATTGGGAGTCAAAAGAATACTGTCTTTGTTTTGTTGTGCAGAAATATATATACACATCTCTTCCCACAGGCAATACACATCCCTCATAGTTGGCCACACAATACACATAGAGGGACAATAGGTGTGGTCACACCCCCCGGAGGCTACCTCAGATTATACTTCCTTTGTTCTAAGTCTCATAATGAAAACACTTTATTCAATAGACTTCCTTATCTTATGAGGAGTCTCTGTAATAGGATTATCTATTATGCCAAGGTCTGCAATAGTCTGGGCTAATATTCTGCAGAGCATAAACCAACATACATACAGTATAACCGTAGGATCATATTTTAACCATAATAATTAATTAACCATAAAACAGGGTAAAACAGTGATGGGTTCCGTTACAGTCATCATATAGACATCATATAAGACATCATATAAACATCATATAGACCTCATATGTCATCATATAGACAGCATATAAACATCATATGTCATCATATAAACATCATATATACATCATATGTCATCATATAGACATCATATGTCATCATATAAACATCATATGTCATCATATATACATCATATGTCATCATATAAACATCATATAGACATCATATGTCATATAGACATCATATGTCATCATATAGACATCATATAAACATCATATAGACATCATATAGACATCATATGTCATCATATAGACATCATATGTCATCATGTAGACATCATATAAACAACATATGTCATCATATAAACATCATATAGACATCATATAGACATCATATGTCATCATATAAACATCATATAGACATCATGTGTCATCATATGGATATCATATAGACATCATATAAACATCATGTAAACATCATATAGACATCATATAAACATCATATGTCATCATATAGACATCATATAAACATCATATGTCTTCATATAAACATCATATAGACATCATATGGCATCATATGAACATCATATGTCATCATATAGACATCATATGGACATCATATAGACATCATATGTCATCATATAAACATCATACATACATCATATAAACATCATATGTCATCATATAAACATTTATATGTCATCATATAGACATCATATAAACATCATATGTCATCATATAGACATCATATGTCATCATATAGACATCATATAGACATTATATAGACATCATATGTCATCATATAGACATCATATGTCATCATAAAGACAGCATAAAGACATCATATAAACATCATATAGACATCATATGTCATCATATAGATATCATATGTCATCATATAAACATCATATAGACATCATGTGTCATCATATAGACATCATATAGACATCATATAAACATCATGTAAACATCATATAGACATCATATAAACATCATATGTCATCATATAAACATCATATAGACATGAACATCATATGTCATCATATAAACATCATATGTCATCATATAGACATCATATTTCATCATATAGATATCATATAGACATCACATAAACATCATATAAACATCATGTAAACATCATAAAGACATCATAGAAACATCATATAAACATATGTCATCATATAGACATCATATGCCATCATATAAACATCATATAGACATCATATGGCATCATATGAACATCATATGGCATCATATAAACATCATATGTCATCATATAGACATCATATGGACATCATATAGACATCATATAAACATCATACATACATCATATACACATCATATGTCATCATATAAACATCATATGTCATCATATAGACATCATATAAACATCATATAGACATCAGACACCATATGTCATCATATAGACAGCATATAGACCTCATATAAACATCATATGTCATCATATAAACATCATATGTCATCATATAAACATCATATATACATCATATGTCATCATATAGACATCATATGTCATCATATAAACACCATATAGACATCATAAAAACATCATATGTCATCATATAGACATCATATATCATTATATAGACATCATATCAACATCATATGTCATCATATAGACATCATATGTCATCATACAAACATCATATAGACATCATATGTCATCATATAGACATCATATGTCATCATATAAACACCATATAGACATCATAAAAACATCATATGTCATCATATAGACATTATATAGACATAATATGGACATCATATAAACATCATATAGACATCATATGTCATCATATAGACAGCATAAAGACATCATATGTCATCATATAAACTTCATATAAACATCATGTCATCATATAGACATCATATGTCATCATATAAACATCATATATCATCATAAAAACATCATATAGACATATGTCATCATATAGACATCATATGTCATAAAATAGACATCATATGTCATCATTTAAACATCATATAGACATTATATGTCATCATATGTCATCATATAAACATCATATGTCATCATATAGACATCATATGTCATCATATAGACATCATATAAAAATCATATCTCATTGTATAGATATTAGATGTCATCATATGTCATCATATAAACATCATATACACATCATATAAACATCATATACACATCATATGTCACCATATAAACATCATGTCATCATATAGACATCATATAGACATCATATGTCATCATATAAACATCATATAGACATCATATAGACATCATATGTCATCATATAAACATCATATGTCATCATACAGACATCATATGTCATCATATAAACATATAAACATCATATGTTATCATATAGACATCATATAAACATCACATAAACATCATATGTCATCATTTAGACATCATATGTCATCATATAGACATCATATAAACAACATATAGACATCATATGTCAACATATAGACATCATATAAACATCATATGTCATCATATAGACATCATATGTCATCATATAAACATCATATAGACATCATGTATACATCATATAGACATCATATGTCATCATATAAACATCATATGTCATCATATAAACATCATATAGACATAATATAGACATCATATAAACAACATATAGACATCCTATGTCAACATATAGACATCATATAGACATCATATGTCATCATATAAACATCATATAGATATCATATGTCATCATATGTCATCATATAGCCATCATATGTCATCATATTGACATCATATAAACATCATATAGACATCATATGTCATCATATAGACATCATATGTCATCATATAGACATCATATGTCATCATATAGACATCATATAAACATCATATGTCATCATATAGACATCATATGTCATCATATAAACATCATATAGACATCATATGTCATCATATAGACATCATTTAAACATCATATGTCATCATATAGACATCATATGTCATCATATAAACATCATATAGACATCATATAAACATCATATGTCATCATATAAACATCATATAGACATCATATGTCATCATATATACATCATATAAACATCCTATGTCATCATATAGACATCCTATGTCATCATATAGACATCATATAGACATCATATGTCATCATATAGACATTATATGTCATCATATAAACATCATATGGCATCATATAGACATCATATAAACATTATATAGACTTCATATGTCATCATATAGACATCATATAAACATCACATAGACATCACATTAACATCATATAGACATCATATGTCATCATATAGACATCATATAAACATCATATGTCATCATATAGACATCATATAAACAACATAAAGACATCATATGTCAACATATAGACATCATATAGACATAATATAGACATCATATGTCACCATATAAACATCATATAGACATTATATGTCATCATATAAACATCATATAGACATCATATGTCATCATATAAACATCATATAGACATCATATAGACATCATATAAACAACATATAGACATCATATGTCAACATATAGACATCATATAAACATCACATAGACATCACATAAACATCATATAGACATCATATAAACATCATATGTCATCATATAGACATCATATAAACAACATATAGACATCATATGTCAACATATAGACATCATATGTCATCATATAAACATCATGTAGACATCATATAGACATCATATGTCATCATATAGACATCATATAAACATCATATATACATCATATAAACATCATGTCATCATATAGACATCATATGTCATCATATAAACATCATATATCATCATAAAAACATCATATAGACATATGTCATCATATAGACATCATATGTCATCAAATAGTCATCATATGTCATCATTTAAACATCATATAGACATTATATGTCATCATATCTCATCATATAAACATCATATGTCATCATATAGACATCATATGTCATCATATAGACATTATATGTCATCATATAGACATCAGATGTCATCATATAAACATCATATGTCATCATATAGACATCATATAGACATCATATAAAAATCATATCTCATTGTATAGATATTAGATGTCATCATATGTCATCATATACACATCATATACACATCATATAAACATCATATGTCATCATATAAACATCATGTCATCATATGTCATCATATAAGCATCATATAGACATCATATGTCATCATATAAACATCATATAGACATCATATAGACATCATATGTCATCATATTAACATCATATAGACATCATATAAACAACATATAGACATCATATGTCAACATATAGACATCATATAAACATCACATAGACATCACATAAACATCATATAGACATCATATAAACATCATATGTCATCATATAGACATCATATAAACAACATATAGACATCATATGTCAACATATAGACATCATATGTCATCATATAAACATCATGTAGACATCATATAGACATCATATGTCATCATATAGACATCATATAAACATCATATATACATCATATAAACATCATGTCATCATATAGACATCATATGTCATCATATAAACATCATATATCATCATAAAAACATCATATAGACATATGTCATCATATAGACATCATATGTCATCAAATAGTCATCATATGTCATCATTTAAACATCATATAGACATTATATGTCATCATATCTCATCATATAAACATCATATGTCATCATATAGACATCATATGTCATCATATAGACATTATATGTCATCATATAGACATCAGATGTCATCATATAAACATCATATGTCATCATATAGACATCATATAGACATCATATAAAAATCATATCTCATTGTATAGATATTAGATGTCATCATATGTCATCATATAAACATCATATACACATCATATAAACATCATATGTCATCATATAAACATCATGTCATCATATAAGCATCATATAGACATCATATGTCATCATATAAACATCATATAGACATCATATAGACATCATATGTCATCATATAAACATCATATGTCATCATACAGACATCATATGTCATCATATAAACATATAAACATCATATGGCATCATATAGACATCATATAAACATCATATAGACATCATATGTCATCATATAGACATCATATAAACATCACATAGACATCACATAAACATCATATGTCATCATTTAGACATCCTATGTCATCATATAGACATCATATAAACAACATATAGACATCATATGTCAACATATAGACATCATATAAACATCATATGTCATCATATAGACATCATATATCATCATATAAACATCATATAGAAATCATGTATACATCATATAGACATCATATGTCATCATATAAACATCATATGTCATCATATAAACATCATATAGACATAATATAGACATCATATAAACAACATATAGACATCATATGTCAACATATAGACATCATATAGACATCATATGTCATCATATAAACATCATATAGACATCATATGTCATCATATAAACATCATATGTCATCATATTGACATCATATAGACATCATATAAACATCATATAGACATCATATGTCATCATACAGACATCATATGTCATCATATAAACATCATATAGACATAATATAGACATCATATAAACAACATATAGACATCATATGTCAACATATAGACATCATATAGACATCATATGTCATCATATAAACATCATATGTCATCATATTGACATCATATAAACATCATATGTCATCATATTGACATCATATAGACATCATATAAACATCATATAGACATCATATGTCATCATATAAACATCATATAGACATAATATAGACATCATATAAACAACATATAGACATCATATGTCAACATATAGACATCATATAGACATCATATGTCATCATATAAACATCATATAGACATCATATGTCATCATATAAACATCATATGTCATCATATAGCCATCATATGTCATCATATTGACATCATATAGACATCATATGTCATCATATAGACATCATATGTCATCATATAGACATCATATAGACATCATATGTCATCATATAGACATCATATAAACAACATATAGACATCATATGTCATCATATAGACATCATATAAACATCATATGTCATCATATAGACATCATATGTCATCATATAAACATCATATACACATCATATGTAATCATATAGACATCATTTAAACATCATATGTCATCATATAGACATCATATGTCATCATATAGACATCATATGTCATCATATAGACATCATATAAACATCATATGTCATCATATAAACATCATATGTCATCATATAGACATCATATGTCATTATATAAACATCATATAGACATCATATAGACATCATATAAACATCATGTCATCGTATAGACATCATATGTCTTCATATAGACATCATATAAACATATGTCATCATATAAACATCATATGTCATCATGTAAACATCATATGTCATCATATGTCATCATATAGACATCATATGTCATCATATAGACATTATATAAACATCATATGCCATCATATAGACATCATATGTCATCATATAAACATCATATGTCATCATATAAACATCATATAGACATCATATAGACATCATATAAACATCATATGTCATCATATAAACATTATATAGACATCATATGTCATCATATGTCATCATATAAACATCATATGTCATCATATATACATCATATAAACATCATATAAGACATCATATAAACATATAGAAATAATATAGACATCGTATCGATATCATATAAGACATCATATAGACATCATATGTCATCCTATAGACAGCATATAAACATCATATATACATCATATGTCATCATATATACATCATATAGACATCATATGTTATCATATAGACATCCTATGTCATCATATAGACATCATATAGACATTATATGTCATCATATAAACATCATATGGCATCATATAGACATCATATAAACATCATATAAACATCATATAGACTTCATATGTCATCATATAGACATCATATAAACATCACATAGACATCACATAAACATCATAAAGA
This sequence comes from Discoglossus pictus, assembly GCA_027410445.1. Classification (NCBI taxonomy): domain Eukaryota; kingdom Metazoa; phylum Chordata; class Amphibia; order Anura; family Alytidae; genus Discoglossus; species Discoglossus pictus. The sequence continues at coordinate 567,521,718 of CM050163.1, read as the reverse complement.
CATCATATGTCATCATATAGACATCATATAAACATCATATGTCATCATATAGACATCATATAAACAACATATAGACATCATATGTCAACATATAGACATCATATAGACATCATATGTCATCATATAAACATCATATAGACATCATGTAGACATCATATGTCATCATATAAAAATCATATAGACATCATATGTCATCATATAAACATCATATAGACATCATATAAACAACATATAGACATCATATAAACATCACATAGACATCACATAAACATCATATAGACATCATATAAACATCATATGTCATCATATAGACATCATATAAACAACATATAGACATCATATGTCAACATATAGACATCATATAGACATCATATGTCATCATATAAACATCATGTAGACATCATATAGACGTCATATGTCATCATATAAACATCATATAGACATCATATGTCATCATATAAACATCATATAAACAACATATAGACATCATATGTCAACATATAGACATCATATGTCATCATATAGACATCATATAGACACTATATGTCATAATATAAACATCATATAAACATCATATAGACATCATATGTCATCATATAGACATCATATAGACATCATATGTCATTATATAAACATCATATAAACATCATATAGACATCATATGTCATCATATAGACATCATATAAACATCATATAGACATCATATGTCATCATATAGCCATCATATGTCATCATATAGACATCATATAGACATCATATGTCATCATATAGACATCATATGTCATCATATAGACATCATATAGACATCATATAAACATCATATGTCATCATATAGACATCATATGTCATCATATAGACATCATATGTCATCATATAGACATCATTTAAACATCATATGTCATCATATAAACATCATATGTCATCATATAGACATTATATTTCATCATATAGACATCATATAGACATTATATTTCATCATATAGACATCATATAGACATCATATTTCATCATATAGACATCATATAGACATCATATGTCATCATATAGACATCATATAAACATCATATGTCATCATATAAACATCATATAGACATCATATGTCATATAAACCTCATATAGACATCATATAAACATCATATGTCATCATATAGACATCATATAAACATCATATAGACATCATGTGTCATCATATAGACATCATATAGACATCATATGTCATCATATAGACATCATATAAACAACATATAGACATCATATGTCATCATATAGACATCATATGTCATCAAATAAACATCATATAGACATCATATGTCATATAGACATCATATAAACATCATATGTCATCATATAGACATCATATGTCATCAAATAAACATCATATAGACATCATATGTCATTATATAGACATCATTAAACATCATATGTCATCATATAGACATTATATGTCATCATATAGACATCATATAGACATCATATGTCATCATATAGACATCATATAAACATCATATGTCATCATATAAACATCATATAGACATCATATGTCATATAAACCTCATATAGACATCATATAAACATCATATTTCATCATATAGACATCATGTGTCATCATATAGACATCATATAGACATCATATAGACATCATATGTCATCATATAGACATCATATAAACATCATATAGACATCATATGTCATCATATAAACATCATATAGACATCATATGTCATCATATAGACATGATTTAAACATCATATGTCATCATATAAACATCATATGTCATCATATAGACATCATATGTCATCATAAAGACATCATATGTCATCATATAAACATCATATGTCATCATATAAACATCATATAAACATCATATGTCATCATATAGACATCATATGTCATCATATAGACATCATATAGACATCATATAGACATCATATGTCATCATATAGACATCATATAGACATCATATGTCATCATATAGACTTCATATAGACATCTTATAAACATCACATAGACATCATATGTCATCATATAGACATCATATAAACAACATATTGACATCATATGTCATCATATAGACATCATATAGACATCATTTAAACATCATATGTCATCATATAGACATCATATGTCATCATATAAACATAATATAGACATCATATGTCATCATATAGACATCATATGTCATCATATGTCATCAAATAGACATCATATAAACATTATATAGACATTATATAGACATCATATAGACATCATATGTCATCATATAAACATCATATGTCATCATATAGACATCATATAAACATCATATAGACATCATATGTCATCATATAGACATCATATAAACATCATATGTCATCATATAGACATCATATAAACATCATATAGACATCATATAAACATCATATGTCATCATATAGACATCATATAAACATCATATAGACATCATATGTCATCATATAGACATCATATGTCATCATATAAACATCATATAGACATCATATAGACATCATATAGACTTCATATGTCATCATATAGACATCTTATAAACATCACATAGACATCATATAGACATCATATAAACAACATATTGACATCATATGTCATCATATAGACATCATTTAAACATCATATGTCATCATATAGACATCATATAGACATCATATGTCATCATATAGACATCATATGTCATCATATAAACATAATATAGACATCATATGTCATCATATAGACATCATATAAACATCATATAGACATCATATAGACATCATTTGTCATCATATAAACATCATATAAACATATGTCATCATATAGACATCATATAGACAGTATATGTCATCATATAGTCATCATATAGACATCATATAGACATCATATTTTGGGGTTCATGAGCCTTTCCTCCAAACAGGCCAGATAGAATCGGTAACCATGATAACCCAGGTGACCAAGTCAGAGGCTCTACACACTGACCGGTCCGACTAGCCCTGAGGATTACCTTGTGAAACACTGCTATTTAACACTGCCATTTAAAGAGATAGCACATTTATATAAAAGCATGTACAATCATTTAACTATGGTAGATATCATGACTTCGCAAACACTGAGGCACAAAAGAGGGTCCTTTCCCTCTTCATCTTTGCAAAATCTGACAGCTGCTATCGCGCAGCCAACCGGCAGATGGCGCTGCCGATTTTCGGATACTTCTACACATAGCATATAAGCAAAAGAGCAATGAAATATACCAATCCAAATGAAAAATCACAGGTCAAGAAATACATGTGAACAGTAAAGGCCATGTTGAGGCCTGCCACAACAGTAAAAAAACATGAAAACAATAACTATAGCAATGCAATCTGATACATCCTGAATAAATAAATAATCAGATACTGTTGTCAGTAACCTCATTTTTTACCCTGCATCAGTGAGTGTGATCTAAATATGGAGCAGAGCAATCATCAGCTGGTATGCTAGATAGAATTAGGGTAGGGTAGATTTGCCTGGTATTTTGGGGCTGGGTTACTCTTTTGAGTGGGACCAGACTGATATACTACAAAATATGTCTCTCTGTGAAGGGCACAAGTGAGCTAAAAGATGTTGCTCTCAGAGTGGCTTATCATGGCCATAGAACTAACCTATTAAGGTTGGTTCGTTCTCTGATGAGCACCTCTGACTCAAATACACAGATGAGCAATCCCAAACCTGAAATCCACCTGCGTAATAACAAGTGCTGTAATCAACAAGCTATATAACCCCATCCCTAACAAGTCATCAGCACGTCTGAAACAGCATGGTTTCCCAACAAGTCAGAGAGATGCAGAAGAATATAGATACATGGTCACATCTGAGGTACTCTTGTTTGCACAATGAGGGTGTGAGTGGTAATGTGATCCATGCTAAGCCAGAACCAAGCCAGGCAAGGGAATCACCACCCGCCATGCATAGTATAATAGTGAGGAATTAGGGAAGGGAGAGAGCAACAGTAGCACAGGGTCAGGGGGATATAGGGGCACCTCCAGACAGGGAGGATGATATTGATGTGGGTGATCAGCTTTTGGGGGGGCACAACAAGAACTGGGTGCCCATGAAGTGTTGGCTCTGACACAGAAACAGCCACAGGGGGTGAGCAGGTCCAGGAGCCTGTAAGGAGTATGCGGGCATCCAATGTATACAGGGAGAGGCTCACATTAGAGGGGTTAACTGATGGGGAGATGTATGAGCGTTTTAGGCTGACCTGTGCCAGTATTGGAGAGCTCTATGCTGTCCTGAGTGAGGACCTTGAGCCTCGCGCACTGACCAATAGAGCTATACCAGGAATGGATGATAAACACAATACACCTCCTTGCATCTGGTAGTTTACAGAACACCCTGAGCATAGTCGGAAGGAATGTCTCAGCCAAGCCTCTCAAATTGTCTGAGTATATTCCTCCTTGCTACCAGATACATCAGTTACCCTAACACTGTGGAAGAGACGTTGGAGATTGTAGCAGAACCCATCACTGTTTTACCCTGTTTTATGATTATTATGGTTAAAATATGATCCTAATATTATACTGCATGTATGTTGGTTTATGCTCTGCAGAATATTGTCCCAGACATTTGCAGCTACTTGGCATGGGAGATAATCCTGTTACAGAGACTCCGCATAAGATAAAGGAAGTCTATTGTATACAGTGGTTTCATTCTCAGATAAGAACAAAGAAGTGTAATTGAATCAATGTCTGATTGTATCAACGTTGCCAGGGAGCCTCGGGGAGGTGTGACCCACCTATTGTGAGGTGAAATATATGATTTTCATTGATTAGGAGGTGTCCCTAATGTGCTAGGTGCTATTGATTGGACACATGTTGCATTGATACCTCCTAAAGAGCAGGAAGCAATGTTTTTTTGAAAACTGTATTTTCTTTTTTCATATTTCCAGAAAGTATCCAGAGTGTTATTTCACTTGACAAAAAATGGATACAAATATGATGGAACATCTTTTTTTTCTATTCAAGCTCATCTTTATATATATATATATATATATATATATATATATATATATATATATATATATATACAAATGTAAACTGTTATTGGTGGTAAGAGAGACAAGAAGGCTTTAAAGAAAACATCTGAGAGTAGGTCTTAAGCTAATCGTGATCTTTACCTGTGTGAAAATAAGGGCTTGGAACTTTAAATATCCCTTGAATTTATGAATCTACAAAATTTTAACTTTATACAAGATATACAAGCTATAAGGATTAGTCAAAATAAAAAAAAAGCTAATATGTCTGGCAAATCGAAAGCTAAAAATAAGAAAAATGTGACTCAGAAATCACATTTTTTTTTCTCCTAAGAAGAAAGAAGGACCATCTGATATTTACCAATTAGAAATATCTGTGAATGATTCTGTTACTAACTAAAGCACAACAAGGTTTTCTGATTTTCTGTTACCACCACATCAAGATGAGACCTTTTATCTCTCAAAAATGAAATCTCTATTGGCAGAATTTCAAGCTAATCTCACTGAGGAGTATTGAAAATTCTAAAGTTATAAAATAAATTATCACCAGAACTGATAACCTGGAAAACAAATTTGACAATCTAAAAGTAGATCATAACAACCTTATATAAGAAATAGGTCATACATATTGGCCCACAATACATTATGTTTATGTTATTATTTTCTCTGTTATTTATATATATATATATATATATATATATATATATATATATATATATATATGTAGATATATAAATGTCATTAAGAGGTCAGTCAGTCATTCTCGGGTTAATTTCCAAAAGAAACACATCAAAGGGGTGAGAAAAACACATAATTGCAATTCTCACATCTATCATATAGACAAGATATACAGAGTCTATTCACATAAATACAGGGCACCACCCATGGTGAAGATAATCAATGATAATGGTAATTGTTTTAGTACAGTTGACTAAAGAGATATATTGATTAAGATTGCGAGAAAGTCAGAAGAGGCCACTCTGTCAACAGATCCAATTAAGATATAGAGGGGGGCGGGAAGACAGCCCAAATATCATATAACAAAAACAGCTTAAATTCACAATGGCAGAAGGAGAGGGGACATAGAGATCCCACACAGAGAGGTTCTGAGGGGACCAGTAGACCGTAGGTGGTAACTATACCCCTTAATATTTTTTATCCACCCCGGGTAATTATATTGCATGTCTGATTGATTACTAATTTGTTTTCTTTATATATATTGGGGTAAAAATATTAATTACTGTTTTCTTTCTTGCTGTATACCGATGATATGTGGATATATATTAATTAATGTTTTTGTTCTTTCTGGATACTGCGGAAATGTTTGCTGTTTTTCTTTCCTCTTGAAGGGTTCAAAATAATTTAGGTGTTTTCTTTTTGTAGGAGCCAGCCATTAAATATCAACTAATTGTGCTTATATATATATATATATATATATATATATAGGTTATATTTTGTTATTTCATAAAACTTTACATTTGTGATTATTTTTTTTGTTGTTACTTTGTTTTCCCACACGTTCCTGTATGATTATGATTTTTTGTGCACAGAAATATATAAATATATGTTCATTCATAAATCTTATTGGTGTGTTTTATTTGTCAATCATTCTCAAAAGAATAGAATCTCTAGAAATTACATTTAAATTTCTTACAGTTGGCGAGCCAGGCAGGAGAGATATGGTATGATATATGATAAAAAATTGTCCAAGTCAAAAGGAAAGACAGCCCTTATTTTTGCTGCAAAATGGATTGCAGAGCAGTATAAAATAGTAAATGTACAGAAACAGTCGCTAGAATCGAAAGTATCTGAGTTAAATATGACCATAAAATTTCTACAGGTCACTGCAAATGCAGCAGCTGCGTTAAGTATAGGAAACCAGGAGACATTATTAAAAAATAAACAATTATGCAGCGAGAATGAGCAGCTTCTTGAGAGGCTAAAAGATGCAGAAGGGGCAATCAGATGTCTGGCATCTCGCGGACATAAAGAAGCTGATCATTCTCAATGTTTAGCAGAAATCAATGACCTGAGAGCACAGCTAGGGAAAAGAAATGTGGTGGTGGCTGTCTTTAATGTTTCAGAATATAGTGAGAGAGATGTTCAGGAGATGGACTGGGATATGTTTTCTAGAGGAGAGAACGAGGATAGTATGCCTTTGCAAATGGCTTCTGTTTCCATTGAGTACAAAAGGGATGCCCAATTTCTGAAACAAGTATATCTAGGCCTCTAACTAGTACTGAAATACATTCTCTTAGCAAAGAACTGGGACATATTGATTTTGGGAGTGACCCCGTAGAAGTATTGTTAAAATTACAACAATTTGATAAAATTCACACAAATTTTAATGAGGTAGATACATTTGATGTCATTGTGGCCAGTTTGGACAGCTCATTAATATCTAGTCTTTCCCCAGCTGGGTTTGTTCATCCAAGAACAAAACAACAACTCATGGAGGAATTGCTAAAATCACTTGGCTTAGATGAAGCTGATCACCACTCAGCATCTGGTAGTAAAGGAGAGTCAGCTCAGGGGTATATAGATAGACTATATGCTTTTTATAAGTTAAATCTTCCAGCAGGAACACAAGGAAGTCAGAATGATGACACTTATAAGAAAGCCTTATAATAGAACTTGTCCTGAGATTCGTAGATTAGTGGGTCTATCTGTATCACCTCAGAACCAGTTCCCAAGAATCTTAAATTGCTTGAAGAGGGCTGAAGCAATTCTTAAAGACCAAAATAAAGCTAGCAGAGGCAGAATGTCTGCAGTAGAAGGGCCATCACCACAAAATAGATATAGTCAGTATCATTATAAGCCTTCAAATAAAAATCAAGGACCCTTAGTTAAGGGAGAAGCCTTTAAATGTTCCACATGTGGTCAGGTGGGTCATATTTTCCAAAAAATGTAGTTTTTCAAAAGCAAAAGCACCTGATGCGCCAATGACCTCAGTGTATGCAGAACTGAGGCAAGAATTGGATAGAATGAGTAAAGACATGGAATAAATGAGAGCAGTCCAAGTTACTAATCAGATTGCTGTCCCTCTGCATAGGGATCTGTTGCATCTCTCTCACCTGTTGTGGAGTTCGGGCGGGGTAGATGCAATAGGCCGATAATCACAGCTGCTGTGGAAAGAGGCCACAGCTGAAGATGATGATTGCCACTGGTGCCTCTGTATCTAATATTCACACTAAACAAACTCATTTACACCCTCTATCCACAGGAAAACAAATAATACTAGAAGCCAAGGGTCTCAGACAGAAGCAGTGGAATCTGGATTAGGGATAATGCCTTTGATCTGAGAGCAAACCTAATGAATTTACCTGAATCTGTTTCTATTCTAGGGTCTGACTTCTTGAGATATAATGGTGCAGTGATTGATTTTGTAAATAACAAAATTTGGTTTAAGGAAAAAGGTGAATATTGTGTTATTTCTGATTCTCCTGCAGTCTATGCTATTAAGAAACCGGAAAGACTTCCATTACCTACACACATAGACCCCGGAGGGTCACAAATAATACAGGATTATGATTATGCATTTGCCAAACATAGACATGATTGTGGTAGAATGGAAGGAGAGGACGTCATTCCTGGTAGTGCCCACAGTGCGCAAAAACAATATTCCCTTCCTAAAGGTTGTGAGCCTTTTATTCAGCAAACAATTGATTCATTATTAGAACAAGTGTAATGAGAGAATCAATAACAAATTCACCAATTGGCCAGTACAAAAACCAGATTTATCATGGCGCTTATGTGTTGATTATAGAAAATGTAATTCCATAACCCCAGCCTGTGCACCGGTCAGAGAAACCCCTACTCTCCTTTCCCTTATCCCTTCTTCTGCCAAGGTATTCTCCACACTGGATATTTCGAATGGCTTTTGGAGCATAAAACTAGAGAGAGAATCGCAGTACAAGTTTGCCTTCACATGGAGGGACCGACAGATAACGTGGACATGGATGCCTCAGGGGTTCCATAATTCCCCAACAATATTTCATAAAAAGATGGCAGCATTGCTAAAATCCTTCTACAAACCATCAGCCGTGCTCCAGTATGTTGATGACCTACTACTGGCCACAGAGACGGAAGAAGAACATCTTGCCCTCCTGACAGAGTTGCTTGAATTGCTTGGTGCTGCTGGTTTAAAAGTAAATCCTAAAAAATGTCAACTCATGCAGACTTCAGTCACATTTTTGGGGATGTCCGTAACAGCTGAAGGAAAGCTTCCTGACCAGAACAAAGAGGACATTATCCAGAGACTAAATTTCCCTGTGTCTAAGACATCACTGAGGTCTTTTCTAGGTCTTGTCCAGTACCAAAGAGACTTTATACCACAGTTTGCTGACAAGGCTAAACCTCTGTATAACCTGCTAAAGAAGGAAGTACCAGATGACACCATCAGAACAGAACGGAAAGAGACTCGTACAAGAGCTGTCATGGATGCCACTGCATTGATATCACCAGACCCTACTAAGACTTCTCATCTTGAAGTAGCAGCAACAGACATTGCCTTAGCTGCTGTTTTATGCCAAGAAATGTATAATAAGCTGCGCCCAATTGCTTATGCTCCTCGCGTTCTGACACCTGTGGACCAGAAGTATACAGCTTGTGAGAGGCACCTTCTGGCTACTTTCTGGGCTATGCAACACTTCACATATATCACTGGACTGCAAAGCCTAATGATACATAGCCCTCACAGTCCACTGAACTTATTGTTAAAACCAGGGGATACTACTCTTTCTTCTGCCCGACTCTCGAGATGGACATTGATGTTAATGCAGAGAGACCTGGACATCACGCCAAAGCACACAACGCTTCTACCGGCTTTGCTTCTTTACCAAGGAGAACCACATGGATGTCCCCTTCCCTCTGTCCGAACCCTTCCACCAAACCCAATCTCAGACACACCAGTGCAAGCGTTGAATGTGTATTGTGATGGGTCTTCTTATCATGACCAGGGCAAAGCATACACAGGGTTTTCCATTATATTACCTGATAGCGTAACCATGCATCTTGTCTCCCTCATTCGTCACAGTATGCAGAACTAGCGTCGATTGCTCGCACATTGGAGGAGTTCAGCGAGACTGCAATTAATATCTTTAGTGACCGCGCCTATGTGGCTAACACTCTCACAATGTTACCTTTGTATGTGCATAATGGGTTCAGATCCTCAGATGTGTCCTCAGATGAGTGCGTGCTAATTTGTTATGGTATATTTGGAATTTGCTACAACATAGATCACTCACATGTGCACTCATAAAGGTTAAAGGTCATTCAAAAGGTACTGAACACTCAGAGAGAAGCTGCAAAGAAAGCGGCAAAGCAGGCTGATTTGTGGAATACTCCCAGGGCCCTTGGAGTTTCTTCCCTGACTACACCACCTGACTTGCTTTCCTTGCAGAAATCTCATTCTCCTTATAAGGTTGTTAGGGAATGGCATGTTGCAGGACAGACTGCGCCAATGCCAACTGAATGGGCAGATAGTACCACATTAATGTCAGATATGGGTCACAATTCTATTCTCATGTACACAAGGAATGCAGGTTCTCCTGTGGTGTGTGTTCCCCCTGATTGTGCTGATGAATATTTCCATTCTCACCCTGTTGGTGGCCATTACTCTGCTGAAAATATTGAATTCTGTTTGGTGGCCTTCAATTAAAGAGGATGTTAACCTTAAATGCTCGACATGCCTCCCCTGTTTGCAAGTAAATTCTTCCCCTTGCACATAAAACTTTACATTTGTGATTATTTTTGTTGTTGTTACTTTGTTTTCCCACATGTTCTTGTATGATTATTTTTTTTTTGTCACAGAAATATATAAATATATGTTAATTCATAAATCTAATTGGTGTGCTTTATTTGTCAATTCATTCTCAAAAGAATAGAATCTCTAGAAATTACACTTTAATTTCTTACACTTATTTCATATGCTTCAAGTTTAGATAAGAAAGTGTGCAAGTTAAACGGTAAAATGATAAACCTAGAAGACAGATCTTAGAGAAACAATCTAAGATTTAGGAGGATGCCAGAAACCATTCCTGAATCAGAACTGGAGTCTTACTTGATAACCCTGTTTTCTACCCTAGAGATATTTATATCCAAGAAAAAAAACCCCCCCCCCCCCCCCCCCATGAAGCTATAAAACAATTCTGAAATCTCAGCAGCCATTTTGGCCAGATGCAAAAATTATCTACATATTACCCAGGCACTGAGAAGAGAAAAGCTGATCTACAAGTGGAGATCGCAGCTAGAATTCTAGTTTTAAAGAATTCTCATTTGCATATAATAAACTACTAACAGAGTGGAACATTCTATACGGGGAAAACCCCAAGCCTAAAGGGCAAAAAGACTTATTGCTCAAAACACCTGAATGGAGAACGGTCTCACATTAAATAATGTAGATTTTGGAGAGCTAAGATTAAATATTATATATCAGCTATGTTGTTTGCCTCGCTAATGCTGATATAATAGCATTTCTGTAACACCAATTAAAGGACCCTGAAAGGCAACAAATGTGCTCAGCACCATCAGTTAGGGGTGTAAATATGATATTCACTATGGGTTTACATTACTGCACAATAATAATGAATGTTGATGAATACCATAATTCTAGTTAAGCGGCTTATAGTCTTTACAGTGTTGTGGGTTTTGGCAATTAATATGGGGATATTATCAGTATCAATAACCTTTATTATTATTTATTAAAAATTACATATTTTACATATTTGCCAATTATGACTAATTCGAATTCTTACTACTCAATATATTAAGATCATTGGCCTCATGAAATAAACAGAACTGTATTATATGAGAATACATTTATTGTTTTTTTCTGTTTGCCTTCCTCTGGATCAATTAAGAATTAATCAGCATATTGCAGATGAGAGGAGATCTAAAACAGTTGAACTTGATGAACTAAAAGTCTTTTTTCAACCTCAAATTACTTTGTGACTATGTAACATATCCTTGACATCATGGTCACCTGTAATTGACTGTAGTGCTTGTGTTACACAGATGAACCTGTATCATGCCTGCATCATGAGCATTGAGAGTATATGTAATTCCGGTGCAGTGTGCCATCTGCATGTGATTCAGACACATGCTCTGCTGGATATGCCGTGCAGTGTGTGAGACTGACCAATCTGTGACATCTTTCCAGCAATGGTTGTTAACATGCAGATGAGACATGGTCCAGGTTAGGCCAGTATATGACACGCACATGCAGTCCTACAGAGTTTGGATCTACATATGACTCAGTGTGCACATCCATACATGTACATACTTTTCAATGTCAAATTAAACTAGATCTTGATCTATTTGCAAATGCTACTCAGAATCAGTTTTAACTGCAGGTATTGGACAGACATTTCATTGATAACAATTATGATAATGATATGTTTGCTACCTGGATTTACATGGTTGTTGTATGTCAGTTATCTATGTTTGTGGGCAAGCGTGTAGGAGCCAGAATAATTCTAGGGCATACAGCTCATTGTATTCACCAGCTGTAAAAAAAAGCTTATTTATACATACATACTAACATATTAAAATCTGGGGGGAATTATCCCCCCTCAGTTCCTACACCCATGTGTATGGGGTTCATGTGTGTGCATATGAGGGTGTGATAGTGTATATGATACTCACGTTGCACGGTTCTCGCCACACCCATGTCCACCTGTCCTGGACAACTCCTGCCCCTAGCTCAATCCACTCCTTCAGGGTCCATTCCCATCCACTTTTTGTAATGTTAGCTGGTGGTCCACCACCAATTGCACGTGCTGCTCTTGCCTCCTCTGCCATCTTCCTCTTCACCTGCTGCCGGCTGTCATCATATCTGTGTTTGATAGACTTTACATCCCTGTTTGCAACCCCTAATACAGCAATAGCTGTAGCAACCTCAATCCAGGCACATGTATTATGGCTAGGCCTCACATCCCTACCACCATGTATGATGCTATAGCAGGCATGGATTTCCCTGAGAAGGACGTCCATCTCCTCTGTGCTATAATTGGGGGCCCTGTACTTTGCCTCAGCCTCTTGCCCTCCCAACTTTGCCTGGGGTTCCTGGCATTCCTGTTCTCTCCCTGGTCCCGGTCCCTCATCCCCGCTATCCCCCTACATCTGGGGGCACATCCCTCCCTTTATCCTGCTCTCCTACACCTGTACCTCCCCTCCCTGACCTATCACTCCCTCTCTCCATACCTCTACCTCTCATCCTCTCCTCATCCGGTGTTACCCTCTCTCTCCTCCGGTGTTCCCCTCTCTATCCTCCTCTCCTTCTCCAATCATGTACCCTCCTGGAAATTATGAAATAAATATAAGGATAAATCAATAATATAAAATATTGTATATTGTGTAAGAGGTAAAAGGAGAATGTGTGTATTATGTGTTTTATAGGATGGGGCGGGGGGGGGGGGGTATGGGGGATGTAGATGTGCTGTGGCCTATTGCTATGTATAGCCATGTGTACTGTGGTAGTTTGACCTGCTACCCTCTAGATTAACAGCAAGAAGTGAATGTATTCTTTTAATCTTTTTATTAAAAGTCCAAAAAGTCCCCCACATTATGGCTTACATCAGCTAAAGGTATGACAAAACACACAGTTCTCTTGTATATATCTTCCTCAGTAGAAAAGGCGAGCATTCGGCCCGCCCGTCTCTCCAAAATGCTCCAACCACCAGGGACCCTTAAACAGTCTTTTGAGAGACTCTGTCCAGTTTGCAGTTAGACTGCTGCCTTCTCCCTGTGGTTACTTTACACAGATTCTTGTAAGGAAAATCTAATCCTTGACTTACAATCTCTGGAACACAGCTTCCTCTGCAACACAGCTTCCTCTGCAACACAGCTTCCTCTGCAACACAGCTTCCTCTGGAACACAGCTTCCTCTGCAACACAGCTTCCTCTGCAGCACAGCTTCCTCTGCAGCACAGCTTCCTCTGGAACACAGCTTCCTCTGCAACACAGCTTTCTCTGCAACACAGCTTTCTCTGCAACACAGCTTTCTCTGCGAGCAATCTTTGGTACACAACAGTCTTCTGACTGCAATCAGGAACAGGCAGCAAGCTTCTTTCTGTAGCTTGCTCTTTGCTGCTAACATTAGCTCACCAACAGGATCAGATTTCACACACAGCTTAGGCCTAAGCCTAAGTGAGAGAGACTCCACCCATCCCTTTGCTGTGGTCTTAAAGGCAATCCACAGCTGTGCTTCAATTAGCCTCTGATCACTGCCCGGAGTTAACTCTTTCTTTCTCCAGAGCAATCTTCCAGCGTCTTTAATTAAACCCGCCTCTAGGGACATTCTTTGCTTCACTCTGTTACATATCTCTCCCCTTAGCTCAACACCATGTGGTTGAGCTACATGAGCCGAGAGGCCGTACACACTCACTTGTAGCTTTATCTTTTCCTTGTCCTCTTGTTTAAGGGGCTCCCCTTCATAGTGTATTAGAGTATCTGGCGCAACTATGCAGTATGGGCTTGGGTCTTTCTCTACCCTCTTGAGCTGAACAGCACGCATACTTCCATGAACCAGGAGAACTACCCCTTTTTCAATTGATCCATCAGCTTTGATGAAGTAAGGCTTGAGATACCCCTCAAATCGACTATCAGGGGTTTCATCCACAGCATCATCTATGGGGAACACACAGTTTTGTTCGCTATATGTCACCCCTGGACCTGGTTGGATATCAATTGTATCTCCAAACCACACCCTTAGGTTGTTACACCTGGGCAGGTGTCATCTACAAGAACACTGCACACAACTTTCTGTCTCTTCTTTCTTTTCAGAAGAACAGGTTCTCCTAGGTACAATAGAAGATCATCCATCTGGGCCGGAGTCAACATCACTTTGTTCATCAACTTGACTGATGCCTTCATCTACAATTAACCGATTGGGACAGTTTTTCGGTTTCAAATTTGTGGTGGATGGATCATCTGCTTCAGAATCTAACCCCAAGGACGTGGTCCTGACCTGGCCAGTCTCTCTCAGTATCTGTCACTTGCTGGCGCCTCTGTGCTCCCCAGGACTTCTGGCCTCTCTACTTCTGTGTGTCCCAGGTTCATCTCACAAACCATCTTCGGGAAACCCCAGGAACACGGATTCTGTATGAAGCTTGTGACTAAAGCATGTTGGTCGGAAGGTTTCTTCTGCAGCTCTTGTTTTGCTACCTGTGAAGGTACGTCCTCTCTCAGGGCAGCTTCTTGTGCTTGGATCTGGGCCTCATCTTTCTGCTTACAGCAGGCATAATCTGTACCATGTAGTCTGCAATTACCCATCTGCCAGGACAGGTCTCCCTGCTGGAATGTCTCCAGCTGTTACGCAACCTCAGGCTTGCACCCCATACATAGGCTAGCACTCCATACATAGGCTAGCACCCCATACATAGGCTAGCACCCCATACATAGGCTAGCACCCCATACATAGGCTTGCACCCCATACATAGGCTTGCACCCCATACATAGGCTTGCACTCCATACATAGGCTAGCACTCCATACATAGGCTAGCACCCCATACATAGGCTAACCCCATCTTTGTGATTTCCGCTTTCTGAGCTCACCAATTCTTTGCTGCCTTTAGCTACATCTTCTCCTCATTACCGTTTTGCATCTCCAGGTCACCCTGCTGGATGTCTTGCTGCCCATTTAGCTGAGGAATCTCCTTTATCTTTTCCATCAGGTCTTCTCTGAATACCTCTCTCGGCTCAGTCACTCTTTCTTCCTCCCTCTGTCTCTCCTTCTCTCTGCTCTGCTTATGAGCTTCCTGTAGACATTGCTCTATATTCAGTGAAGCATCTTGGGTACACAGGTTCTGGAGGTCAGTGATAGTCTCTTCTGGACATGCATCACGCTGAGACCACTGTGTCTTCATATCAGACGGCCGGCCATCCTCTGTGCTTGGGGAGCTTGTAACATCAGCTCCTTCTCTATCACAGTGGCTTCTCTCTGCTTATAGGATTCTCCTATCTCTTGTAGCTGGGAGGTGGACATGGCGATCTCTCCTTCTCTCTGCTTACAGGATTCTCCAATCTCTTGTAGCTGGGAGGTGGACATGGCGATCTCTCCTTCTCTCTGAGATGCACGATTAGTGAGGAGATCTCGCTTCTCCTGTTTATCCTTGTGCTGCGGCTCCCACACAACGGACTCTTTCAGCTTATACTTGGGAGGACTCTTCCTTTGCTCCCAAATAGGCATCTGTATCTTATTCCTGTAGGACCCTCTGTTGTCCTCACATGCAGGCTTCCTCCGCCATTCAGGAATGTATTCTGGCATCATCCTGACACCCCTCATATTAGTAACGATTTGCCTTTCTTTCATGTCAGGCTTTTTCAGTCCTACAGGAATATAGCTCATCTTTACCTCTTGCTGGACTGGTTTCCTTTCTTGCCTCTCCTTGTCCAGATCACTTTGTTTTATTGGCACCTGAGACCGAGATCTCTCTGAATACTTTACAATTTCAGTAGGACCCATCTCCATGCTCTGCTTCATATGTCCTGTCCCGGATGGTGGTTCCTTACTCACCAACTCAGTCTCCAGATTCTTATCTTTCACAACTTTCCCTTTAGTAAGGATTCCAGTTTCTTCCTCAAAATTAGGACATTCTTCCTTAGTAAGAATACTGGCTGCCATCATCTGTTTGATCTCCACTTTCTCTTGGTCAGAGATCTTTATCAAGCATTTGCGTTCTCTGGTTTCATTCTCTGTTACTTTTTCAGCAGACTCACTTGCAGTCTCTTTGGTGCTGTCTGAAGTCTCACGTGCTCTCTCTGCAGTCTCTTTGGTGCTGTCTGAAGTCTCACGTGCTCTCTCTGCAGTCTCTTTGGTGCTGTCTGCAGTCTCACATTCTCTCTCTGCAGTCTCTTTGGTGCTGTCTGCAGTCGCATGTCCTCTCTCTGCAGTCTCTTTGGCCGTACCAGCAGTCTCTTTTGTCGCTCCTGCGGTCTCTCTCGCCGTCCCTGCGGTCTCTCTCTCGCCGTCTCTGCGGTCTGTCTCGCTGTCCCTGCGGTCTCTTTTGCCACTCCTGCGGTCTCTCTCGCCGTCCCTGCGGTCTCTTTTGCCACTCCTGCGGCCTCTCTAGCCGCTCCTGTGGTCTCTCTAGCAGCTCCTGCGATCTCTCTTTTATCATGATCGGTTTGCCATCCCTTAACAGGGAAACTGCTTTTTAAACTTGGGTAGATAAGCATGTCCCTTGGATAGCGATAAGCAGGTTCATGAAAAAAAATCCCAGGAGTGCAATCTCTTTTCCCTTTTCACTCCTAGTCTGATAAGGATCTCTTCCTTTAGGGTACAATAAGTAGTTGCCTTTTCTTCCGGCAAAACCCCATATGCTTTCTGAGCTTCTCCACACAGATAGGGACCCAGGACTGTGGCCCAGGGCTGTCTAGGCCAACCTCTCTCAAAATTCAGGAGGTATGTGTCTACATCATCCGGAGCGGTCATTTTCTTTAGGAAGCAATTTGGATTCATAATCCCTCTTGATTTTGAAACCACAGTGTTCTCTGTAGATCTCAATTGCTGCAGCTGCACTTTCTGCGCTTCTAAAATGTCTCTCAGGTGGACTCTTCCGCTTGTCTGTTCATTTCCTGCTGCACCTGTACCTCCCCTCCCTGACCTATCACTCCCTCTCTCCATACCTCTACCTCTCATCCTCTCCTCATCCTGTGTTACCCTCTCTCTCCTCCGGTGTTCCCCTCTCTATCCTCCTCTCCTTCTCCAATCATGTACCCTCCTGGAAATTATGAAATAAATATAAGGATAAATCAATAATATAAAATATTGTATATTGTGTAAGAGGTAAAAGGAGAATGTGTGTATTATGTGTTTTATAGGATGGGGCGGGGGGGGGGGGTATGGGGGGTGTAGATGTGCTGTGGCCTATTGCTATGTATAGCTATGTGTACTGTGGTAGTTTGACCTGCTACCCTCTAGATTAACAGCAAGAAGTGAATGTATTCTTTTGCTTCCTCTGCAACACAGCTTTCTCTGCAACACAGCTTCCTCTGGAACACAGCTTCCTCTGCAACACAGCTTCCTCTGCAGCACAGCTTCCTCTGCAGCACAGCTTCCTCTGCAACACAGCTTCCTCTGCAACACAGCTTCCTCTGCAACACAGCTTTCTCTGCAACACAGCTTTCTCTGCAAGCAATCTTTGGTACACAACTGTCTTCTGACTGCAATCAGGAACAGGCAGCAAGCTTCTTTCTGTAGCTTGCTCTTTGCTGTTAACAGCAGCTCACCAACAGGAGCAGATTCCACACACTGCTCACACTGCTTAGGCCCAAGCCTAAGTGAGAGAGACTCCACCCATCTCTCTGCTGTGGTTTTAAAGGCAATCCACAGGTGGGCTTCAATTAGCCTCTGATCACTGCCCGGAGTTAACTCTTTCTTTCCCCAGAGCAATCTTCCAGCCTCTTTAATAAACCCACCTGTAGGAATTATTTGCTTCACTCCGTTACAGTACGTATTAATCTATGTGTGTGAATTAAGTGATATCAGTAATTATGTTTGTTGTAGATTAAGGGTTAAAATATCATAGTGGTCAAAATAGCAAAAAAACTCACCAAACTGCTCCTTCTCTCTCTCTCCAAAGCTCAGAAACCCACCAACGCCTAGACCTGTGTGTTCACTTGGTCTTTCCCACTTTCTATTGGCTCTGAGGCCTGCGTCGCACTCCGTAATCATTGGTTTGGATTGGAACTGCGGGCCGCATCTATTCCAGATCCCTAACAGCTTGCGGGCATCTTGTTCAATTTAATCCCACTGTAACTCCAGCAAACTTCAAACCCGCAGACATACAGGCTGTATGACGGCCACTGTGGAATTTAATAGTGCTGCTAGTGTGCTAAAAAAGAGTTTGGAAAGGTTTTAAAATGTAATCTGTGTATTTTATTATTTATCTGGTTTAAACTATATGTTATGTCTGTTGCTGATAAAAAAAATAGAAGTGAGTTATACAATATGATATTATAATAAGTATTAGGGTTACTCATGTAGGGGAAATGTCAGACACTTCTGGGTCCCATACATTAATTACTCCCCATAGGACCATAATGTTTATAAGCTGGACCAAGGAGGTTACCCATGTCCCTTCCTAGTGTGAAATGTGAATTCAAAGCAAGGTAACTAGACTATAAGAAAGCATGTCAATCAAGCTCAGGTGTTTAGGGTCAGACCAGCGATTAGTTATTGGTGACCAGTGGTTTGCCCAACGGAGGGAGGTCGTTGTTTTGCAGTTTAAATATGTCTGCGAAGTATAAAGTTTGTATCTATATGTACACTAATCCAAAGGTGTACGCGCTTTCATGAACAATGCTCTATCAACAACTAACAAATAAATCAGAGGCATGGATTTATTTTTAATATGCCAGTGACCTTTAGTATCCTGAAACTCTGCTGGTCCTAATGAGAGGGAATAGGATCTAGATGGTACAGGCTGGGATGGTGCTGTAAATACTGGATCTGATCTCCATAACTGGTGGAGGTGTTCCTGATGTGAATTGGCATGCTGGACGCTGAAATAACCCAAACTCTCACAATCCAGGGGTTTGCCTGTAGCAGAAGGCAGGTTTTGGGGTGAATATTGTTCTCTCCCTCTGGTTTGAGACAACTAGTAATATTAGATAAAGTGCCCTGCACATCCATCAATATTTTATTTATGTTTGTGTAATCCCCACAAATAGCAGAATCACTTATATCTCTATTTGACTGAATAATATTAGATTCCACTAACTAATAACCCGTACAAGAGACTTAAATTCAATAATAGTTCATTTGGAGAGAAATCTCCAATATTGGTAATGTGATCAAACACATGCTTGTTATACAAACAAACAAAAAAATCACAAAAGAATTGACTTAAACCTACAGCGAATTAGTAGGGAATCGAAAAGCAAGAATATGCATGTCCCAAAGGGAGAGAGACAAATTAACTTCTAACCAAAGCTGAAAATAAGAGAGAAATTAAAGAATGATCGAGGGGATTTCCAAATTAAACATGGTGTCTTAACTATTAAAATTAGAAATGAACAGCATGCCTTCTGGGTTAGTTACCTCATGTATAACTAGAGTTTTATTGTAACTGTAACATTTCTCACAATGAGGCCATACAAATAGATGTATCTATATACCTTTAGACTGTAAGTCTGCAAGTTTTTAATCTTGCATGGCGATTTGGGGAAAGCTCTATGGACACCGGATTCTCAGCTCAAAGACAGGGCCCTCCATCTTTAGTAATGTGTTAAAATTGTTTTGCCTTGATCACAACTTACGTATAGCGCTACGGAATATGTTGGCACATTACAAATAAACAATAAAAACAATGGCATACAACAAAATAAACTTTTACATTTTCTTCCAACAATCAAAAATGTAGATGTGTGCGCTGCTGTTAGAATATTCCCCACCTGCTGGTCCTAATCCTCAGGGAATCCCATTATCTTCAGTAAAACATAAGTATTGTTGGAAACATTTTCCACACCCAAATGTTTATTCTCATAATATTTTCATTAGCATATGCTTCGAGAGTGAGACATTTCTCAGACTTGTACTAATGCTCTTTCTTATCAACCTTGAAAACTGTCTGAAACATTTCCCACTGTAAGATCATGCAAATTGTCACTCGTGTGTGTTCTCATGTGTCTATAGAGATGTGATGTGTATCTAAAACATTTGCCACATTCTGAACATGAAAATGGTTTTTCTCCTGTGTGAGTTCTCTCATGCTGATTGAGGGTTGATTTCTGACTGAAACATTTCCCACATTCAGAACATGAAAATGGTCTTTCTCCTGTGTGTGTTCTTTTATGATCATTGAGGTCTTTGTTGGCTCTAAAACATTTCCCACATTCAGAACATGAAAGTAGTCTTTCACCGGTGTGAAATCTCTTATGAACATTGAGGTATTTGTTGGCTATAAAACATTTCCCACATTCAGAACATGAAAATGGTGTTTCCCCTGTGTGAATTCTCTTATGAACATTAAGGTCCTTGTTGGCTCTGAAACATTTCCCACATTCAGAACATGAAAATGTTTTTTCTCCTGTGTGGATTCTCTTATGATCATTGAGAGTTGCGACTTGACTGAAACATTTTTCACATTCCGAACATGCAAATGGTCTTTCTCCTGTGTGAGTTCTCTTATGAGCATTGAGACTTGATGCCAGACTGAAACATTTTCCACATTCAGCACAAGAAAATGGTTTTTCCCCTGTGTGAGTTCTCATATGTCTATTAAGAATTGATGCCAGACTAAAACATTTACCACATTCAGCACAAGAAAATGGTCTTTCCCCTGTGTGAGTTCTCATATGTCTATTAAGAATTGAGGCTTTACTAAAACATTTCCCGCATTCAGAACATACATGTGTATTTTCTTCTGTGTGAGGTCTCTCTTGAGCAGTGAGGTCTGTGGGTGTGTTGGAAAACTTCTCATAGTCTGAACATCCATATGGATTATCTCCTGCATGAAGTCCTTTAATTCTTATAAGATTTGCACTCCTGATAAACCGTTTCCCACAATCAGAATGTATAAAGGTGGTTTCTCCTCTTTCTCGTTTCACACAACTTTGGTTAGCGTCCATGTAACTGTGTGAAACCCTGAAATCTTCTCTTACACGATCTGGTGAAACAATCTGGTTCTCTTCACACATATCACTGGTCATGGCCACGTCTGTTGGAAACAAAAACATCCAGAGGAAAGAATTTTACTATTCTGTTAAAATGAATGATAATTTATATTTTATAAATGAAGCCACCTAAAACCAATCTGCCGATAATACATGGCCTGTATTTTCAGATAGTTAAATGCTTTATGAATATCCAGCATATTCTAACAATGTACAAAATAATCCTACAACATGAAGTGCAATGTGATATATAAATTATCATGAATTGAAAAAGGTATTGGATGAAAAGCTAAATAAGCAATCAATAAAAAGTAGAAAGTCACCTAATTTCAAAGATCTACTAGAACATAATCAGAATATTACATAGTTACATAGGCCCTCATTCAATTGCAGTTTGGCCAATTGAATACGGCTCTAAATAAACACATAACATATATTTTTTAAAGAAGTTTTTAGTTAGTAAGCATCTATCCAAAAGCAAGGTTTTCACAAACTAAAAACTTCTTTAAAAAAAATATGCTATGTGCTAAAATAGAGCCCTATTCAATTGGCCAAATCGCAATTGAATGAGGGCCATAGTATTTAAGGTTGAAAAAAGACTTTCAGTCCATCAAGTTCAACCTTTTAAGATCTCCTCTGATCTGCAATATGCGGATTAACTATTAATTCATTAGTTGTTAATTAATTATTAATCAATTATTATTTTATTTATTTTTTTTATTATAAATTAGTCCAGAGGAAGGCAAATAGAAAAAAAAAAAAAAACACAAGCGAGACTTAGCCAATTGACTCAAAGGGAAATGTAAAACATTTGGATCAATACTGTCTCTCTAATTATCCATGATAACCCTGAATTCCCTTTTTAATTAAAAATAAATCTAGTCCCCTTTTAAAGTTATCTATCGAATCCGCTGTCACCACCTCCACTGGTAGATAATTCCACAGATTAACCACCCTTACTGTGAAGATCCCTTTTCTTTCTTTGAGATGGAATCTTTTTACTTCTAACCTCAAGGGATGTCCTCTTGTCAGTTGAAAACCTCTTGGCACAAAAAGCTCCTCTGACAAATCTTTATACTGACCCTGGATGTATTTATATAAGGTAATCATATCTCCTCCTATATTCTCTAGAAAAAAGGCATCTAAGTTTAATTTGGTTAGTCTTTCTTCATAACTTAGCCCCTCCATTCCCCTTATTAGTTTTGTTGCCATTCTCTGTACCTTTTCCAGCTCTAAAATGTCCTTTTTATGAAGTGGTGCCCAAAATTGTCCTCCATATTCCAAATGAGATTTGTATAGTGGCAGAATTATATTTGCTTCCCTGGCTTCTATACCCTTCTTAATACATGCTAATATTTTATTTGCCTTTGCAGCTGCTGCTTGGCTTTGAGCACTGTTACCTAGGTGGTTGTCCACAAGTCTCCCAAATCCCTTTCAATATCTGATACACCTAGATTTGCTCCATTAAGATTATAAATTGCATGGCTATTTTTCCTTCCCAGATGCATAACCTTACATTTATTTGTATTAAATCTCATCTGCCATTTAGATGCCCATTCCTCAATTTTATGTAAATCCCCTTGGAGGGAAAGCACATCATTATCTGATTTAATTACCTTGCACAACTTTGTGTCATCAGCGAAAATGGAGACCCCACACTCCAATCCTACCTCTAAGTCATTAATAAATATGTTAAAAAGGAGAGGACCTAATACTGAACCCTGAGGAACGCCACTTACCACATTAGTCCAATCGGAGTATGTTCCATTTACAACAACCCTTTGCTTCCTGTCTTTTAGCCAGCTCTCAATCCATGAGCAGATATTTACTGCAATTCCTATATCCCTTAGTTTGCCCAATAGTCTCCCATGTGGCACTGTATCAAAAGCCTTTGCAAAATCCAAAAAGACTACATCCACTGATTTGCCTTAATCCAGGTTCCTACTAACCTCCTCATAGAAACTAATTAGATTTGTTTGACATGACCTATCCCTCATAAATCCATGTTGACTCCTACTTATAATCCTGGTCAAATAGACATATTCTTGTATATTATCCCTTATTAACCCTTCTAAAAGCTTCCCCACTACAGAAGTGATGCTCACTGGTCTATAATTCCCCGGATTTGCTCTTGTTCCTTTTTTAAATATAGGTATCACGTCAGCTTTTCTCCAGTCATCTGGTAGAGACCCTGTGTTGAGTGAATCTCGAAAAATTAAATATAATGGTTTGGCTATTACAGAACCCTGTTCCCTTAGTACCCTGATGTATTCCATCAGGACCCGGGGCTTTATTAACATTTATTTTTTCCAACCTCTTTTGGATTACTTCCTGTGTTAACCAATTATTTGGCAAAGGTAGTGTAGCCCGATTATGTTGCAGTGTCCCAACCACTGGTACCTCCCTTGTGTATACCGAAGAAAAGAACCTATTTAGCTCATCTGCCTTTTCCTGGTCACTAATTATCAGACGGCCTGTGTCACATTGTAATGTTCCCATAGCTTCCTTCCTCGCCTTCTTCCCATTAATATACTTAAAAAATATTTTAGGGTTAGTCTTACTCTCTTTTGCAATACATTTTTCATTTTCTATTTTAGCCAGTCTAATCGCGCTTTTTGCAAGCCTTGTTGATTTCCTTGTATTCCCGTAAAGCAGTCTCTGTCCCCCTCTTGTGTGTATAATATAAATGTCTGTTTTTTACTCCGTATCTTGATCTTTAAATCATTGTTAAGCCACATGGGTTGTGATTTACTCCTTTTATTTTTATTCCCACACGGTATATGCCGATGTGTATGCATATTTAGTAAGGATTTAAATGTTGTCCATTTATGGTCAGTGTTTTTACCCATCATGCCTCTGTCCCAGTCTATACTTTGTATTGCTGCCCTTAGATCGTTAAAATCTGCCCTTTTAAAATGAAGAGTTTTTGTTGGCCCCTTAAAATGTTTTTTTTTTTATTTAGTCTAAAATGAGACTGTCTTGTGATCACGGTTTCCCAAAGGTTGCCCTATTTCAACATTTGATACTATATCAATATTATTTGTGATGAGTAAATCTAAGATGGCGTCATTTCTAGTAGGCTCCTGTATAACCTGGGCCAGATAATGATCCCCGAGTGCACCCAAGAACCTGCTCCCCTTAGATGAGCTGCTGGTCTCATTTATCCAGTTTATTTCAGGGCAATTAAAATCTCCCATTATTATAACTTGCCCATGCTTAGCTGCATTTCCAATCTATAACAATAATTGTATTTCCTCACTTACAGCTATATTTGGGGGTTTATAGCATACTCCTACTAATATTCTTTTGGAATTTGCTGCTCTGCTATTTAACTCTACCCACAAACATTCAGCTTTATCACTAGGTCCACCATAAATATCTTCTCGGACTATATGTCATGGCTCACTTGGCAGTCATCTGGGACTTGGACAGATGTCTGTCACAGACTGTTAACAAGAGACGATACCTGGGGGTTTGGGGCTCCCAGACACCCTGTTATACTGTTATAATGTTATATTGTTATTTTGTGGTCTAGGGGATAAAGTATTATAAGTTTACCCCTTAGCATATCCCCATCCCTTCCATGTTTAGGCTCATTGTAATGGATGTCATGTGAGGGAGCTGGTGGGATGTGTTGGTTGTATGTGTGTGAAACATTGTGTGTTGTATCTGTAAATATATTGTATTGGAATGTTGGAGCCATGTTGTGTGCATCATCCATATTGACTGCATATGTAACCTGAGTTGATCACCCATCTGCCTTCCAGCTATCACCTAAAGTAAACACTTGAAGTAATAGCAAGGCCAGAACAAAGGGGTCTATACAGACATTGAGGCACCATAACCCCAGGGGGTCTACAGGTATTCTCACTCAGAGAGTCAGGGCAAAGTCCATAGGACAGGTAGATGTTTCTCCCTTGAGAGCCAGGCAGCAAATGACTCTGTTAGCCACACCTAGTGGGCGGCCCAGGGGAGGGGTCTGGAAGTTCCCAGAGCTTACCTCTAGTCCATTGGCTAGAGGTAATAAAGTTACTGTGGAGATTACCCCATTGGCCAAGAGGAAGATAAGGGTTGGACAAAGGGGTAGCCACTCCCTGTAATGTTTTTGTGAGGTGTTTAAATACTTGTGTAAAAATAAAGAAGTTGTTCATAATTTTCATCAAGACTTTGTGTGCAGGTGTATTATTGACCCAAGGGCATATGCTGGCAGAGGAGATCGTTTCTGACTCCATGCCAGGTTCTTCCCAGCGCACACTACCAAAAGCTGGGACTTATGCTCTTGCATCCACAAGGAAGGTCCATTGGTCTGAGTCACTCAAATCTTAGGTCTAAAATCTACAGGAGAAAAGAGGACTAGGATCCTCTATACTCCATCATCATTGTAGGTTGTGACAATTGGTGACAGAGGTGGGAGACTCTACAGAAAGACCAAGAATGGAGCAGCAATATGAGGAAGATATTGCCAAAGAAGCAACAAGACTGTTAAAAGCAGCCAGGCACTTATACCCCAGTAAGATGACCGCACAAGAGGTGTCCGACGTACTAGACCAGCATTACCAGAGAATCTGGCAGGAGCGCACTGGGGAGCGGGATCAAGCTCAGCAAAGGCTTGGTTGCCGCACAGAGGAATTGCCAGCACGAGTTAAGATGGCATACCAGAACTTTAAGAAGTTCCAGGATGGTATGGACAATATGGACGAATTCCTTCAGGAGTTTGAGCAGCAATGTGGGGTCCAAGATATTCCCTATGGAGAATGGGCCAAATTGCTGCTGAACAAGTTAACAGGAAGGGCCAGTGCGGCATGTGGAGCCCTTCCACGAGAACAAGCCCAGGATTATAAATATTTGTGCACTGTGTTGCTGAGCAGATATACTGTGACACCTGAGACATTTTTGGATAGATTCAGGGGCACCACCAAAGGACCAGCAGACACTCATGTGGAGGTTATGTGCAGGTTAAGGCGAGCTTGTACCCAGTGGTGGTCTACACAAGGAGCCATCACAGCCGAACAGATATTGGAAGTGGTACTGATGGAACAATTCCTGAACATTTGCTCCTCAGAAGTAGGTGAATGGTTGCAAGATCAAAAACCGACCACTGCAGACCAAGCAGCTGCGCTGGCAGATCGGTTTATCAGCACCAGGGCCAAAAGAGTGTCCCAAGGAACAAAACCGAGCCTAAATACAGGTAGGGGCCCCAGAGAGGTGGTGCCAGCACGATCAGCTCCTGAGATGCGTAATGCGCCCTGGCCACGGCCAGTAAAAACATCTGACCACAAGGGTCACTTTGCTAAGGATTGTCCTCAGGCACCCAAAAACTCTAGAGGACCTCCCCACCGCCATGTACATTATTTGGGGGAGTGGACTGAGGGGCCGGCGAGCTCCAACGCAGCTCTTTGGGAGCCAGAAGCAGAGGGAGGATATTCAGGGGTCTATACTGTAAGGAACCCGCAGAAGCTGTCTGGAGAACAACATAGGCAAGCCGTGTGGCTACAAGGACGCCAAGCTACTGGCTACCGTGACTCTGGATCAGCAGTCACAGTAGTCCTACCCAAATGGGTACGCCCTACAGATTCTATCCGAAAGGAAATGTGGGTGATGGTAGCAGGAGGAGAACAGTTAACCATCCCCATGGCTCGCGTTAATTTGGACTGGGGCATGGGGAACCAAAGCAAGGAAGTAGGAGTCATGGATGGGCTCCCCGCGGATGTTTTACTGGGCAATGATTTGGGCCACATGACGAGCCAATATGTACAGCCCATTACCAGAGCTCAAGCCAAGAGCACCCACCCTGGAGAGGCATACCAGGAGCAGAGGGGATACCCAAGACCTGAGGTAAGTCCATTGCTTGCTAATACATTAACTTTAGGATGGGCCAAGGGAGAGGAGATCAGGGCAGTTCTGCAGAAAGACGAGACTTTGGCTGGTTTAAGGGACAGGGCAGCACAAGGCAAAGGAGTGGATGACCTATACAGCGTTATCTGGGATAAGGGGTTGTTATATAGGGTCAAGGTACCTATAAATAATGAGGTAGGCAGAGAACCCAGGAAACAATTAGTGGTTCCCCAGCTATATTGGGGCAAGGTGCTACAAGTAGCACATGAAATACCCCTGGGAGGGCACTTAGGGGAGAAGAAAACCCGGAGTAGAGTGAAAGAGATATTTTTCTGGCCAGGGTTGGATAAGGATGTAAAGGAGTTTTGCCATTCTTGTGATGCCTGCCAAAGGAACAGGCCTCTCAAGAAGAACAGCAGGGCCAAGTTACAGTCCCTCCCAGTAATGGAAGAACCCTTCCAGAGGGTAGCTGTGGACATCATTGGGCCCCTAGCTAGAGCCAGTAGAACGGGGAAGCAGTATATCCTTACCCTGGTAGATTATGCCACTAGGTACCCTGAGGCAGTAGCCTTGTCCAGTATAACCGCTCCAAAGGTAGCAGACGCCTTGGTGACTATATTCACCAGAACAGGGTTTCCCCATGAGATTTTGTCCGATCAAGGCCCACAATTTATGGCCAAAGTCACGGAACAGCTATGGGCCACGTGTGGCGTTAAGCATATTACCTCTTCCCCCTACCATCCCCAGACTAATGGTCTATGCGAGCGGTTCAATGGGACTCTTAAACATATGATACGCACTTTTACAGACCAGGAACCAGACTGGGAACGGTTGTTGCCATGTTTGCTGTTCGCCTATAGAGAGGTACCCCAGGAGTCTATAGGGCACTCCCCCTTTGAACTCCTGTATGGGAGACATGTGAGAGGACCCTTAAGCATAATTAGGGAAACATGGGAAGGGGAGTATAGGCAGCAACCCATACCAGTGGCCACCTATGTACTAGCCTTCAGAGAGAACATGTCCAGACTAACTGGAATAGTCAGCCAAAACATGAGGAAAGCCCAGCAGAGGGATCAGAAATACTACAAGGCAGGGACCAGTGATAGAATTCTGGAAGAGGGAACGAAGGTGCTTATGCTGGAACCTCACCCCCAGAATAAATTACAGTCCCAGTGGGTAGGGCCTTACACAATCAGCCAGAAAGTGGGGAACAAGGCCTATGTAGTAATGATAGACCCGGATAGGGCCATCACCAGAGTTGCCCATATAAACAGACTTAAGGTGTACGTTCAGAGAGCAGCTCACCTATTAGCTATTTGTAGGGCCACAGAGGACGAACCAGAAGAGGGACAGATCCCAGATATGCTAAACAAAGCAGACCAGGATACAGTAGGAGAAAGTATTCAGCAGACCCTGGAATTAGACGCAGAGCAGAAAGAGCAGCTGTCCAACAGCTTAAAACCCTTCCACTCCCTGTTCACCACCAAGCCAGGGTGTACCCCCTTAGCTGTCCACCCAGTAGTAACCGGGTAATGTGCCCCCTTAAAGCAACACCCCTACAGGGTACCAGAGGCAGTTAGGGCCAACATTCAGGCAGAATTACGCACTATGCTACATTTGGGAGTGATAGAAGAATCCAGTAGTCCCTGGGCATCTCCAGTGGTATTGGTGCCCAAAAAAGATGGAACCACTCGTTTTTGCGTGGATTACCGTAGACTGAACGATAAAACCAAAACAGATGCCTACCCTGTTCCACGCATGGACGAGTTGTTGGACCGGCTAGGTACTGCCAAATATTTAACCACTTTAGATCTCTCTAAAGGATATTGGCAGATCCCTTTAGAAGAGACTGCAAAGGAGAAGTCTGCCTTTATCACCCCCTTTGGACTCTTCCAGTTTAAAGTAATGCCATTTGGGATGAAAAATGCTCCTTCTACCTTCCAGAGACTAGTGGACACATTGTTGCAAGGGCACCAAGAGTATACCCAGGCCTACCTGGATGATATAGCCATTTTTAGCCAGACTTGGGAGGACCATATAAGGCACATTAGCCAAATTATGCAGGCAATTCACCAAGCTAAGTTGACCATAAGACCTGACAAATGTCAATGGGCTAGAGCAGAAGTGCAATACCTAGGTCATTGGGTGGGGAATGGGAAGTTAAGACCCGAACCAGCCAAGGTAGAGGGAATAGCAGCTTGGCCCACCCCTAAAACTAAGAAGCAGGTGATGGCTTTCCTAGGTACTGCTGGGTATTACCGAAAATTTATTCCGGATTTCAGCAGCACAGCCAAACCCCTGACGGATCTCACCAAGAAGAAGCTACCCCGGGAAGTGAATTGGACTTCTGCATGCCAGTTGGCTTTCCAAACACTGAAGGATGCTCTGACCTGCTCCCCAGTCCTGGCTGCCCCAGACTATAACCGCCCTTTCGTGGTACAGACTGATGCCTCCATGTATGGCATAGGGGCAGTATTGAGTCAGCCAGACAACCAGGGAGTTGAGCACCCAGTGGCCTACATTAGTAGGAAACTACTGCAACGAGAAAAAGCCTATGCAACTATAGAAAAGGAATGTTTAGCAGTAGTCTGGGCTCTACGCAAACTACAGCACTACCTGTACGGAAGACAGTTCACAGTCACCACAGACCATAACCCTCTTTGTTGGTTATCTAAAGTGGCTGGAGAGAATGGCCGACTACTGAGGTGGAGTTTAGCCCTACAACCTTTTAATTTCACGGTGCAACACCGCAAAGGGAAATTCCACCAGAACGCAGATGGATTGTCGCGGCAACTAGAGCCCTGACTGTCAGTCCAGATAGGCATCCTGGAGTACAGGATACCTACATCTGTACTTGGGGGGGTAATTGTCATGGCTCACTTGGCAGTCATCTGGGACTTGGACAGATGTCTGTCACAGACTGTTAACAAGAGACGATACCTGGGGGTTTGGGGCTCCCAGACACCCTGTTATACTGTTATAATGTTATATTGTTATTTTGTGGTCTAGGGGATAAAGTATTATAAGTTTACCCCTTAGCATATCCCCATCCCTTCCATGTTTAGGCTCATTGTAATGGATGTCATGTGAGGGAGCTGGTGGGATGTGTTGGTTGTATGTGTGTGAAACATTGTGTGTTGTATCTGTAAATATATTGTATTGGAATGTTGGAGCCATGTTGTGTGCATCATCCATATTGACTGCATATGTAACCTGAGTTGATCACCCATCTGCCTTCCAGCTATCACCTAAAGTAAACACTTGAAGTAATAGCAAGGCCAGAACAAAGGGGTCTATACAGACATTGAGGCACCATAACCCCAGGGGGTCTACAGGTATTCTCACTCAGAGAGTCAGGGCAAAGTCCATAGGACAGGTAGATGTTTCTCCCTTGAGAGCCAGGCAGCAAATGACTCTGTTAGCCACACCTAGTGGGCGGCCCAGGGGAGGGGTCTGGAAGTTCCCAGAGCTTACCTCTAGTCCATTGGCTAGAGGTAATAAAGTTACTGTGGAGATTACCCCATTGGCCAAGAGGAAGATAAGGGTTGGACAAAGGGGTAGCCACTCCCTGTACTGTTTTTGTGAGGTGTTTAAATACTTGTGTAAAAATAAAGAAGTTGTTCATAATTTTCATCAAGACTTTGTGTGCAGGTGTATTATTGACCCAAGGGCATATGCTGGCAGAGGAGATCGTTTCTGACTCCATGCCAGGTTCTTCCCAGCGCACACTACCAAAAGCTGGGACTTATGCTCTTGCATCCACAAGGAAGGTCCATTGGTCTGAGTCACTCAAATCTTAGGTCTAAAATCTACAGGAGAAAAGAGGACTAGGATCCTCTTTACTCCATCATCATTGTAGGTTGTGACACTATAGCCTTAAATTCAGGCTTAACATACAGACAAATCCCTCCTCCTCGTTTACCATTGCCTCTATCTTTCCTAAATAGGTTATAACCATCCAGATTAACAGTCCAGTCATGAGATTCATCCCACCACGTTTCTGTAATGCCTATTAAATCCCATTTTTCATTAATTGCTAATAATTCTAACTCTCCCATTTTTCCTGGCAAGCTTCTGGCATTAGCAAGCATACACCTTATGTTATGAGTCTGTAGTTCTGAAGTGCCTGCCACTGTACTTGAATTACTTAGTACTACCTCCCTATTGACTATACTACCCCTCCCCCCATCTCCTCCCCTATGAGTTGTTAATTCATCCCTTATACCCTCTACACTTTCTACCTCATTACTTATATCTAGTCCCCCCCCCCACCTACTAGTTTAAAAACTCCTCCAGCCTTTCTACCATCCTATCCCCTAGTACAAAAGCTCCCTCATAATTAAGGTGCAATCCATCCCTACTGTAGAGATTGTACCCAAGTGAGAAGTCAGCCCAGTGCTCTAAAAAGCCAAACCCCTCCTTAGTGCACCACATCTTTAGCCACGCATTTACCTCCCTAATCTCCTTCTGCCTCCCTGGGCTAGCACGTGTCACTGGTAGTATCTTAGAAAATACTACTTTGGAGGTCCTTGCCTTCAGCTTATTACCTAGTTCTCTAAAATCATTCTTTAGGACACTCCATCTTCCACTAACTTTGTCATTGGTACCAATATGTACCAAGACCGCCAGTTCATTTCCAGCCCCTCCCAATAATTTGTCAACCCGATCCACAACATGACGAACCCGAGCACCCGGGAGACAGCAAACTGTTTGATTGCTGGGATCTGGGTGACAAATTACCCTGTCTACCTTCCTAATAATAGAGTACCCTACAACCAAAACCTGTCTGTTGTTCTGCCTATTCTGCCCTCCCTCTCCTCCAGTAGAGCTGTTCGCCCGGCTGTTAGAGGGAACAGCTCTATCTGGCATTGCCATTCCTGAATGGACATCCCCAACAGTTTCACTCAATCTGGCAAATCTGTTGGTGTTTGCCAACTCAGAACTGGCCTGCCTCCTCCTGTTCCCCCTGCTTCCCCTTGTAACTGAAACCCAGCTGCGTCCCTGGACATCCTCACTAGCCCCAGCTCCAACCTCCATGCTAGGCCCAGCTAAACTGTGCTCAGTGAGCACCAACCCCCTTTCCAGTGGAGCAATATCACTAAGTGCTGCAATTCTCCACTCCAGATCTCCAATTTGAGCTTCCAGAGAGGCAACATGCTCACACCTCTCACAGAGGTATGGACCCTGGATCATCTGTTCCAGTATTGCATACATATGACAGGATGTACACTGAGTGAGGTTG
Organism: Discoglossus pictus; assembly: GCA_027410445.1. Classification (NCBI taxonomy): domain Eukaryota; kingdom Metazoa; phylum Chordata; class Amphibia; order Anura; family Alytidae; genus Discoglossus; species Discoglossus pictus. Next base: position 567,489,028 of record CM050163.1, on the reverse strand, counting down.
CCACTGGACTGACTCATAATTATTATTATTGTCTACAAAATTTCAGTGGGGAAAATAAAGAATATAAAATATTATATTTATATAAAGTTTTCCTCCTTTGCACTATAAATTTGCCCTCCCTTTTCTTTGAAGTCCCTCCTTTTATTTAAACTCCTAGGCTTTTACTAGAATTGCACTTGATACTGAAAATGTTCGCAAGCTCACAAGTTTCCCTTCTCCTGTTTATATTAACTTCTGCCTTCTCACCTGGGCACAATTAGTGCACTCTGCAGTTTATCAGCCTTTACTTGTAAGCTAAATCCACTTGTAAACAGGCCCCAAACCAGCTCACAAACCTTTTATACAAGTTTAACAGTCAAACCACACCCCTCTCACCTGGGCACAATTAGTGCACTCTGCAGTTTATCAGCCTTTACTTGTAAGGTCAATCCACTTGTAAATATGTAAACATCCCATTAAAATCTATTTCCAAAGAAGAACCTGTGGAGTCATATTATGGGCAAGAAAACTAGAGTTTAATATCCATTCAAAAAAAATATCTGTTTAAACAGTTTGTTAATGACAAATGCAGCATATTGTGATTGTCCTGCGCCTAAAATGAGTATATCTGCAAACCACAGACAAGATATACCAGTTGTAAGACATCTAAACTAAGTCCATAAGGGGAATGCAGATTGCTTTTCAACAGATTTCCTGCTCTATATTATAATATTATATGTCCAGAAGGACCTGATTGGGGATATTCTCAGATTCAGATAAATGTGACACCATAAAATTAAATGTTTTTAAGAATATCAGTCATTTTACGTGTCCTGTAAACTCAGAAATCAGGAGAATTTGAATTTATATCACCAATTTAAATGCAGCTTATGAAGCAGAGAAGTTAAAATTGAGGTAATGGCGATTAGAGCAGTACTGTAAACTGTAATTGAACGGTGGCCATATTCCATCCCAATCACACGCATCATGGGTTTGCTATGGTAGTAACACAACAATTGGTTTATGGGTACAAGGTTAATCAATCCAAAAGCCACAATGGTCTCAATGGAAACCACACAACTGAATGGCATGCAAGAGTGGGTGGAAGTGGAATTATGTCATACGCTGGAAAGAAGGGTATTTAAGTCCTGGTACCCAACCTATCATATAGCCCTGATGAAGCCACATCAAAGAGACACTGCCATGCATACATTGTACTAGATTTTTTCACTACAGTAAATCATCCCAGAGATGTATATTAGTGTTTTTGTAATGAATGTGTGACTCAGTATGCTAATTTGGCACTCAGAGTACTTGATGAAGGTGTGGGAGGGGCTATCACTGGATGACACACCACATGGTTAGGGCGGCGGAACAGATTACATGCTCATTTGCATAAAAATAAACATAATTAAAATGTGATTAAACATGGAATCAGACTGGGGTAAAACAATATGGACCTGACTTTGTGTATAGATTACAAAGCGTGAAGCTTCAGTAATAGGAGAAATTATAAAAAAGCAAACTGTAGATAATTGCACTTGAAAGTGGGCATTTTAGTGATTCACATGAACCATTTTTACCCACATTGAAATCAATACACCCAGATCCCAAGGGATAATGGACAATTATTGTCAATAGTCACCTATTTGAATGTGATAACAGACTATGCTAGTGGTCGTCAGAAAGGCCGAGTGACATGAAATAATATAAACGTCAATTTTGTGTACTGTAAGAAAATGAAATGTTTTATATAAAGTACTTTTATTACCCATAGTTGTAAATTACACAATAGATTAAACATCTCAAATGTCTTTAATTTGTTTTATTTCTCACCTTCACTGATATTTACAGGACTTTCCTCTTCCTTAACCTGTTGGTGACCTCTCACATCTGGTTCTGCTTCTTCATCATCAAACGGAGAGACAACTGAAGACCTCACACGTCCTGTATAAATATGCACAAACTCATTATTATCTATTCCGTAGCGCTGTACAGGGGCTGAGTACATGGCAAAAACTAACACCTTATAAAAGGATGGAGGGCCCTGTTTTTAAGCTTAGAATTAAATGTACATAGAGGTTGTTTCCAAGGCACGGACACAAGACTGAAAACTCACAAACTTACTGTGACAAAGTGCCCTTCGCCACTTTGTCTTGGAGAGGACTGTTTGCCAGCCTCCTGCCCTACGACTATGGCCCTGGGACATATTGCCCTTTAAACACAGTATTCGGCCATACCAGAGTGTATGTCACTCATTCTGGCCCTTTACATACAGGGGGGTCATTCGGTACTTGCCCTGTGGGAGCGGTGATACCCCAGATAACTATGCCATGGAGCCCATTCAAATAATGAAAGACTATGGGAAAGACTTTAGCTACATGGCAATTGAACTGTGTGAATTCGGTAGTTTTGTGCGCTCAGATCCCAGCTATCTGGGGATATGTGACATGTGAGTAAATGTGAATTGCAGTAATGCTGATGGGTTGTCAAACTAGAGAATTGACCAAGAAATACTTTTGTCCGGACATCCCCAGGCCGATCCGTTGGGATCAGACCGTGTATGCCGGCTTATGGTCACGGGGGAGGTGTGTAACGGAACCCATCACTGTTTTATGGTAATTTAATTCTTGGTTAAAATATGATCCTACTATTATACTGCATGTATGTTGGTTTATGCTCTGCAGAATATTGGCCCAGACTAGTGCAGACCGTGGCATTGGAGATAATCCTGTTACAGAGATGTCTCCTAAGGAAGTCTACTGTATAAAGTGTTTTCATCATCAGACATAAGAACAAAGAATTGTAATTGAATCAATGTCTGATTGTATCAAAGTTGCCAGGTAGCCTCGGGGAGGTGTGACCACACCTATTGTTCTCTTTATGTGTATTGTGTGGCCAAATATGGGCATGTGTATTGCCTGTGGGAAGAGATGTGTATAAATATTTCTGCACAACAAAATAAAGTCAGTTCACTACTTAACCCTTCAAAACGTAGCCTTGTCTCGTTCTTGGAGGGGATAACTATATCACACTGGGGATTGCTATGCGCTGCATACTCCCTGGGAGGTATAAGCTACGGCGGTTGTGGAGTCTGTAGTGGTTGTGGTGTCCGGTGCGGTGCTTATAGTCCTCGACGCAAGCTAGGACGCGTCCATCAACGGAGGTACCCGGTCGGGGTGCCAGTAGATCCGTTACATTGGCTGGCAGTGGTGGGATGGCGTCCTAGTAAGAGGAAAAGCAGCACGGAGACACCGGTAACGTTTGGAGTTACAAATTGAGGGCAACGCTAGTATCCGTACAGAGCCCCTGGCTACAGCAGGATGGAACCGGCTAGTTTTCGGACAGCGTTCCATGATGAGGAGGAGGAGGCGGCCACGGACTACAGGGATGCAGACAGAAAGGAACTCTGGTATGATGCCCTGGAAGATGCCCAATGGCGGCGAGGTGAGAGTCTCCCCAGTGATGAGCAGCGGCTACAGAAGCGTGTGGCGATGCGGATGTATCTATTGGGAGAGCAGCCCCTAGATGAGTGGGTGACAAGACTAGAGACCCTGGTATTTGCGAGAGCTCTGGCTAGACAACGCATACCAGGCCCTCTGGTGGCATACCGTTCGACTTACCCCGTGGACGGCTGAACACGACTTAACGGAGGGGGATGATTATGATGGCCCGGGATTATTATGGGATGCCTTGGAGGACGATATTGACGGAGGGGTCAAGGTTTTGGGACATCTACGACTACCAGATGGGCATGTATGTCTGGGATGACGAAGGCGAGGTGAGCAAAGACATGACCCACCTGGTAACGAGAGAGTGGGAGCTGGAGCAGGACTACCAACACCTGCTCAGCTTCGTGCAGCCCCAACCTACTCGACAAGCAGAACCAGACTTCATTGACTGGTCCTGGGATGACCTCCAGATGGCAGGTAGAGATGGGACCGAGGTCTCTCTACCGGCCCTACAGGGGGCAGAAGGTGTTGTCCTCCCCCCCCCCCCCCGCAGCGGCAGTGTGAACCCCAGGGGGCAGAAGGTGTCGTCTTTCCCCCTAGCGGCAGTGTGAACCCCAGGAGACAGAAGGTGTCGTCCTTCCCCCCCAGCGGCAGTGTGAACCCCAGGGAGCAGAAGGTGTCGCCCCCCCCCCCCCCCCCCAGCGGCAGTGTGAACCACAGGGGGCAGAAGGTGTCGTCCTTCCCTCCCAGAAGCAGTGTGAACCCCAGGGGGCAGAAGGTGTCGCCCTTCCCCCCCAGCGGCAGTGTGAACCCCAGGGGGCAGAAGGTGTTGTCCTTCCCCCCCAGCGGCAGTGTGAACCCCAGGGGGCAGAAGGTGTTGTCCTTCCCCCCCAGCGGCAGTGTGAACCCCAGGGGGCAGAAGGTGTCGTCCTTCCCCCCCAGCGGCAGTGTGAACCACAGGGGGCAGAAGGTGTCGTCCTTCCCCCCCAGAAGCAGTGTGAACCCCAGGGGGCAGAAGGTGTCGTCCTTCCCCCCCAGCGGCAGTGTGAACCCCAGGGGGCAGAAGGTGTCGTCCTTCCCCCCCCAGCGGCAGTGTGAACCACAGGGGGCAGAAGGTGTCGTCCTTCCTCCCCAGCGACAGTTTACTCTAACAAGGGGAGACACCAATCTCCCAGACGGCGCAGATGGGACCGTGGTCTCTGCGCCCACAGCCTGTCCAGATCCCCAACTACCCTCACTGGGACAACCGGAGGAGGGGGTAAGTACAAATTCCCCTCCCCAGCTAACTTCTAATGTGGCCCCAGGGTTAATAGAGGAAATGTTAACCCCCAATGACCCCCACGTTTCCCTGGCTACTGAACCGGAATATGTCCCAAGTACCCCAGCAGAAGAGCTGACAGCGGGGCAGAGTGCAGCCGGCCTCTGCCCTTCCTTTGTCCCTTGTACAGAGCAGGATGTCCTGCAGGTTATACCAGCAGAAGAGCTGGCATCATGGCAGAGTGCCGCTGGCCTCTGCCCCTCAAGTCCCCTCAGCGTGTTGCCCCATCACCACAGCGAAATTTCCAGTTGCAGTAACGGTTTGTTGTGGGTGGGCATGAACCCACGGCAGAGCGAAGTGGAAGGGGAGTGGGTGGTGACCAGAGAAGGAAGCAAAGGATAGGAGTGGTTTCTGATTGGTAGAGAAGGGAGAGAGGAGGGGTTTCAGCAGAAGTTTCTTAAAGAGATGTGTGTGGCAGTGAGCACACATTGAGCCTAAGCTGGAGCTGTAGGTTAGTTGTGTGACAGTCTATTATTCCCCATTTACCCATAATGTCATCTGCAGACATGGAGTCTCTGCTAGGTCAGATTAGGGAGGCTGCAGCTGAAAAAGGCCAGGATTGGCTGTCAGCGTTAGTGGCCTCCATCCCCAGAGTTACCCCTGCTAGGGATAGTTCTCCCTCTATGGTTCCACCTACCCCTCCTCCTATTTATAGTAGGGAACCATCCCCTGATATCCCCAATTCTCCCCCCCTTCCCCTCCTCCTGGATCCCCCCTCCTTCACCTATCTCCCTCCCCCCCATCCACCTCGGCCATCCTACCTCAAGAGGCCTGTCATCGTCCGTCCAGAAGAACCAGGCCAACGGCAAGACTGTGCCTTGGTCCATCAGCCCCTTCAGTGAGCCAGCCGGCTCCTCCTGCTGGTCTGAAGGATGCTGGGCCTGGAGGGAAGTCGCGGGCGAAGAGGCACGCCGGTGAAGCATCCAGCGGGCTGAAGGTGCCCCGGCTGGGAGTTCCAGAGAAGGCACAACATGTGGTCCGGCAGCAGGAGCTGGCACGTGGCTCCAGGAAGCCCGGCGGGACGAAAATGGCGCGACCGGAAGTGACGTCAGCGTCACTTCCGGCGGCTCAGCGGAGGACGGCGGAGGCCAGCAGGGACGGCGCTGACAACAGGAAGGGTGAGTTACGGGTCCCGCGGGATCTGAGGTCTGTGATCATCACAGGCACTGGGTCAGCCGCAGCAGTGAGGTCTGATGCTGGGTCTGAGAGGCAGCAAACCCAGGAAGAGACAGTGCCACCTGGGGGTGTGGACCAGCCACAACCCAGGGTGGTGGGTATGCTCACTAGGAGCAGGGGGGTCATAGGCCTGGGAAGGGAGCCAGTGCACTAGAACATAGAATTAGGAGCCAGCAGCAGGCACCCCCCCAGGCAGATGGATTATTCAGCACCCAGAGGAGCCCAGGGGACAGACAACCTGATGGGGAGGGGAGGGTTAACCCTATCACGACAAGGCCAGGCAGTAAGGGGTTACAGGCTAGAACCCAAGCTGGGAATGGGCGCAAAAGGGCCCCACTGGTGGAGGGGCCTGGTAGCCGGGTAAGCCAGGCAAGGAGAGAAGTTTATATAGAGCCCAGGGCTGGAGTGGCAGCTGCAGGGTATTGGGAGGACGCAGAGAGCGACGAGCAGGGTGGGAGGTATGACACTTCATCCCCAGACGAGAGGTCGGAGAGTGGGGTAGTAGATGGAGGAAGGCAAGGCAGAAGCTACTCTCCTGGTAGAACTAGGGTCAGGATCAGGAGTGGAAGGCGGCGAGAGGAGACCTCACAGAAGTTACACTGCAGGAGAAGTGGCAGGGATGAGCCCCGCAGGCTGGAAAGGGCCTTGGGGGGGAGGCAAGGAATGTCTCATGTGTACCAATCACACAGGTCCTCGGCCTTTTATACAGGTTCGCAGATGTCATCAGCACGAGCGGCAGCGACACGCCGGCGGAGTGGCAACAACAACCCATCAAGTTCAGTTGCCGCACGGTGGGATGCTATCCTGGCGGAGTTGTGCAGGAAAGCTGCAACACCTAACTCTGGAGGTGAGTGCCTTGCACACGGCTCATGCACACACACAGCACAATCAATACAAGGAACACAATCAGACACTATAGTGGAGCTCCTGAGGACTGTGTTGTCTAAGTTAGAAGGTGGGAAGTCAGCGGCGCAGGCATGGGCCCCAGCAACGCTGGTAGATGCAGGAAGGGGGCAGGCAGAGAATGCGGGGGAGAGCCAGAAAACAGGTAGGAGTGACTCGGCATCTATCGTGGTAGCGGATACGGCGCTAGCAGCCCCCACCCTCTGCAGGATAGGCCCTCTGGGAGTTCATGTAGTTTAGGATTTAAAAGATAGGATATGGAAGCGGGAGTTTATAGAAATATTTTCCTTGATGCCGCTGGATCAGTATTTTGAGGACAAGGAGGACTCATCCCGGGATGAGGGCAAAAAAGAAGAGGATGAGAGGAAGAGGTTTAGGAGAATACCAAAAACCTTCGCGAATTGGTCGCAAGCGTTCGCAATCTTGGCAAGCATAGTCGGGGAAAGGAAGCCAGAATATTGCTGTGCTCTATTCTGCTACCAGGACGAAATAGACAGCATCCATAGGACATACGGGGGGATGGCCTGGTGGGCGTACGACGAACAGTTGAGGCAGAGGATGGCTGTTAGGGAGGAAATGAAATGGGATGATAGGGAGGTAGGCATATGGATGAAGATAGTCACCCCACTCAGAGCGGCTCAGTCCTTTCGTGGGTCCGGTAATAGGCAGCAGCAGGTAGCCAGCTCGGTTAAGAAGAGATGTTGTTTCCTATACAACGAAAGTTCATGCAAATGGGGATCTGCCTGCAGATTCAGGCACGAGTGTTCGGAATGCGGGCATCCACACCCATTGTTCCGGTGTTTTAAGAAATTGCGCGGAACTACAGGGCAGTCTGAGCCCGCTTCCAAAGGCGAGAACGCCGATCAGGCTAGAAAGGATGCTTCCTTGGTTAAAAATGTACGGTAGGCGAAGAGGGTACGCTAAAAAGGCGGAGTTGATCCGTGATGGTTTTGACGGCGATTTTCCTATTCCTTTTAAGACTTTTCCTGAGCTATTGTTCGTTCCCCCTAATTTAAAATCGTCAGGTCAGTTTCCCGGCATCGTTAAGGAAAAGATTACAAAAGAACTAGCTTTGGGACGGATGGCTGGCCCCTTTCGGGAGCCACCCGTCCCAAACTTGAGGTTATCGCCATTAGGCGTGGTTCCCAAGAAGGAGCCTGGCAAGTACAGGCTGATACATCACCTTTCTTACCCCAAAGGGGGATCGGTGAATGATGAGATCGATAAGGACTTGTCAGTGGTTAGGTACACCCCATTTGATCAGGCCTTAAAGCTCGTTCGGTTAGCAGGCAGGGGCGCCCTATTGGCAAAGGTAGACATTGAGTTTGCTTTCAGATTGCTTCCTGTAAACGCAGAAAGTCAGCATCTACTAGGTTGCCACTTTCAAGGCAACTATTATGTCGATTTGTGTTTGCCTATGGGATGCTCTATATCATGCACGTATTTTGAAGCTTTCAGTTCCTTTGTTCAATGGGTGGTTCAGGTTAAGTCAGGATCCAAGTCCCTAGTCCATTATTTAGATGATTTCCTTTTGTGTTGGACAAGGGGGTTCTCAGGTATGTGGGGATCTGATGGACGTGTTCATGTCCGTAGCGAAAGACTTCGGGATCCCTATTGCGAGAGAAAAGACAGAGGGTCCATGTACAGTGCTTAGCTTCCTGGGGAGGTTAGAGTGTCGTCTGCCGGACGATAAAATAACCGATCTCAGGACCAGAGTGGAGGAAACACGGGGAGCCCGGAAAGTGACCCTTAAGGCCCTTCAGTCTCTGATAGGAAAGTTAAACTTTGCCTGTCGGATAATTCCTATGGGAAGGATTTTTTCTAGGCGCTTGTCGTTGGCGACTGCTGGGGTTAAACAGCCTCATCACTTTATTAGGGTCACCAGGGATATCAAGGAGGATTTAGAAGTGTGGTTAAGGTTCTTGGATTCTTTTAATGGGAGATGTCTTATACCGGCAGTTCCCGTCAACAACTCGGAGATAGACCTTTTTACGGATGCAGCCGGTAGCGTCGGATTCGGGGCCTATTTAAAGGGGCAATGGTGCGCTGACCAGTGGCCGCTGGAGTGGGTTTCAATAGGGCTAACTAAAAATTTGGCATTCCTAGAACTCTTTCCTATAGTGATCGCAATGTTTATTTGGGGGGATCAGCTTAGAGACCAGCAGCTGATATTTCATTGTGACAACATGGGGGTGGTTCAGGCGGTCAATTCACTGTCGGCTTCCTCTCTGCCAGTGATAAGATTGATCAGGCAGTTGGTTCTTAGGTGCATGCAGTGTAACATTAACTTTAGGGCTAAGCATGTACCTGGGGTTCAAAATGTGATAGCAGATGCGTTGTCCCGGTCACAGTGGGATCGTTTCCGGCAGGTGGCTCCAGCGGCGTCCGAGACAGGAATCCCGTTACCACGCCACTTATGGAACATGGGAGCGTGGAGCTAGGGGAGTTGATAAAGAATTCGCTGGCACCAACCACATGGAGGGGTTATAAGAAAGTGTGGCTGGAGTGGGAAGCTTTTGGGGAAGAATTAGCCAGAAAGAGTGGCGGTGAGGTATATGATCTGAGTACCCTCATCGCGTTCATGCTGCAGTGCCAGGAGCGGGGAATATCCCCGTCCGTGGTAGGTAGGAAGATAACAGCCCTGGCCTTCATGTTAAAGCTGCAGGGGAGGCCAGATGTCACAAAAAATTTCTGTGTGAGGCAGGCTTTAAAGGGAATGAGACGGGGGACCAAGCGAAAGGATGTGAGGAGGCCTATATCATTTGCAGTTTTGCAATCCTTATATGGCGAGCTAGGTGGAATTTGCAAATCTGAGTACGAGGCGCTATTGTTTCGGACGGCCTTTTCGCTCGCTTTCTTTGGGGCGTTTCGGATAAGCGAACTGGTAAGCCGGAACAAGACAGTTATGGGAGGTCTTCAGGACCAGGATGTAGAAGATTTGGGTCATTCACTGGTTATATGGGTTAGGCGGTCGAAGACCGACATTTATGGTAAGGGGTCTGCCATTTATTTGCATCCTATTTCATTCGCAGTATGCCCTTGTAAATTAGTAGCTAGTTTCAGGGTAGTTAGAGGTAAGAAGCAGGGTTCCTTCCTAATGCACGAAGATGGGAGTCCTTTATCTCAGTTCCAGTTCATTTCCGTTCTCAAGTTAACATTGGGTAGAATTGGGCTAACACCATCTCAGTTTGGGTCGCATTCGTTTAGGATAGGGGCAGCAACTGAGGCAGCGGGGTCAGGTATGGGGGATGACTGGGTTAAGAGAATTGGTAGATGGGGGTCTAATAGCTTCAGGTCATATATTCGGCCAGAGTTAGTGACTGGTAATTAAGGCTTTCTTTATGACAGGTTCCACCTGGCAGGTGTAGCTCGCGGGTCACTCGTATATTTACTGGACCAGGAAGGAGGCTGGGATCAAGGATGGAGGTTTGCAGCTGGGATTCCCTTCAGATCGGGTGTCACTCCGGTGGTTGGGGGTTAGAGGGCTTAAGTGGCACAAGCTGGTGGAGCATATAGCGGGGTATGCCAGGATGTTTGAAGGGCCCGAGGTGCTGTTTGTTCACGCTGGGGGAAATGACTTAGGCAACATGCCAATCAAGGAGTTGATCAGGATAATGAAGCGTGATGTAGAGCGTTTGTTGGCTCTCTTCCCGGGTTTGGTAATAGTATGGTCAGAAATGATACAGCGTAGGAAGTGGAGGGCTCCCATGGATGGGGCAACGATGGACAGGTGTAGGAAGCGAGTCAACAAGGCAATGTCAAGTTTCATTAGGAGGCACGGAGGGATCTCCATAAGGCACGTTGACTTTGAGATAGTTGACGTTGAGGGATATTTTATGAAAGATGGGGTGCACTTAAATCCAATTGGGTTAAATTTGTTTATTTATGCAATTAAGGACAGCATTGCAAGGGCTATAGCTTCAGTGGCGGAACGCACGTGACGTGCGTTTGTGGCGGTAGTGCTTGCCCTCCTACGTTGGTGAAGGAGGAGGAGCCTCTAGGGGCACGGGTTCCCCTGAGGGGTACTTAGGCTAAGTAGGGCGGGCAAGCACTAGTTGGTATATTGGTTAATTAAAATTTGGTTTTGGTTTACCTGTTAAGTCTAATAAAGAAGCTGTGGCCAGTTTTTATACCCAGATTGGTGTCATGTCGTTATTTCAGGTTTTGTTGGACTTTGGGGATATCCCAGGTATGACGGTAACTGGTCATGCTCTTGCACTTTGTTGTTGGTGGGGGGCTGCTCTAGCACTGGTTTATTGTGGATTGGTGGATCGTCTAACGGAGGCACTGACCGCCAGGAGGTCAGGTGCCCGGTTAGACTTCCCCCCAAAGGGGAGATGTGTGACGAATTGCCCTTCGCCACTTTGTCTTGGAGAGGACTGTTTGCCAGCCTCCTGCCCCACAACTATGGCCCTGGGACATATTGCCCTTTAAACACAGTATTCGGCCTTACCAGAGTGTATGTCACTCATTCTGGCCCTTTACATACAGGGGGGTCATTCGGTACTTGCCCTGTGGGAGCGGTGATACCCCAGATAACTATGCCATGGAGCCCATTCATATAATGAAAGGCTATGGGAAAGACTTTAGCTACATGGCAATTGAACTGTGTGAAGAGGATCTGAGCGCTATTCTGTAGTTTTGTGCGCTCAGATCCCAGCTATCTGGGGATATGTGAAATGTGAGTAAATGTGAATTACAGTAATGCTGATGGGTTGTCAAACTAGAGAATTGACCAACAAATACTTTTGTCCGGACTTCCCCAGGCCGATCCGTTGAGGCAGACCGTGTATGCCAGCTTATAGTCACGGGGGAGGTGTGTAACGGAACCCATCACTGTTTTACCCTGTTTTATGGTAATTTAATTCTTGGTTAAAATATGATCCTACTATTATACTGCATGTATGTTGGTTTATGCTCTGCAGAACATTGGCCCAGACTAGTGCAGACCGTGGCATTGGAGATAATCCTGTTACAGAGATGTCTCCTAAGATAAAGGAAGTCTATTGTATGAAGTGTTTTCATCATCAGACATAAGAACAAAGAAGTGTAATTGAATCAATGTCTGATTGTATCAAAGTTGCCAGGTAGCCTTGGGGAGGTGTGACCACACCTATTGTTCTCTTTATGTGTATTGTGTGGTCAAATATGGGCATGTGTATTGCCTGTGGGAAGAGATGTGTATAAATATTTCTGCACAACAAAATAAAGTCAGTTCACTACTTGACCCTTCAAAACGTAGCCTTGTCTCGTTCTTGGAGGGGATAACTATATCACACTGGGGATTGCTATGCGCTGCATACTCCCTGGGAGGTTTAAGCTACCGCGGTTGTGGAGTCTGTAGTGGTTGTGGTGTCCGGTGCGGTGCTTGTAGTCCTCGACGCAAGCTAGGACGCGTCCATCAACGGAGGTACCCGGTCGGGGTGCCAGTAGATCCGTTACACTTACAATCTAACTAATTACACATTATCAGCCTTATTACATTGCGATTCGGCCAATTGAATAGGGCTCTATATGAGTACAGAGTGTATTTTTTTACAGAAGTTTTTTAGTTAGTGAACTTCTATCCAAAAGCGAGGTCTTCACTAACTAAAAACTTCTGTAAATAATATATGCGATGTGCTTAAATAGAGACCTTTTAAATTTACTGAATCACAATTTAATAAGGCTGTAAATCTTCATACATTATGGACATATATACTATTAATATAAATATAATATAAAGACTTAGAATAAAAGTGACCGCGTCATTATAAGAGATTTAACTCACTACTTTACTATTCAGAATTAAGGAAAATATTTACAAATTTTACTGAAACATAAAATAAGTGAATTATGTGACTAGGCAGAATATCCTTCTCATCCATCTCATCCTTCTCATTCTTCTCATCCATCTCATCCTTCTCATCCATCTCATCCTTCTCATCCTTCTCATCCATCACATCCTCTCCTTCCTCACTAACAGTGTCTACAATATCACTTTGGAGACCTGGAAATTCCAATAGAAAATTATATGTTCATGTGAATTTACTGCTACTAATAATTGTCCCAACTGGTAAAAACATGGAAGGAGCGTGTTCTGGTGACACTACAAGGAATGACTGGAATTTAGCCCCCGCTGTGTACTATTCCTGAGATAAAGCTCACGAGATATCAAGAGATATTTTACTTCTATTTTTAGTTTTGATATTTTTGATTTGAGAGAAAACCTTTTGTTACCTGAGCTTGTGTTTGATGAGATTCCTAAAGTCTCCTTATGTCCATCTGTGACACACTGGAAAACAAAACAGAAGATAAAATTGCAAAAAAGATAATGACTATGTATTTTACCCAATCTCATAAAGACTTTAAAAAATACCAGTCTTCATCTTTAGGAAGCCATATGCATATTCCTCTCCAGTTAGATTTCCAGATAGGGCTTGGTCAGTAATGGAAGTCACTGTGTCGTGGATAGTAGGACAAGTTTATAAACTAGTAGTGGGGGGGGGACTAGATAGAAGTTTCCGGGTCGAAAGTGTAGAGGGGGAAAGGGATGAATTATCTACCCATGGTGGGGGGGAGAAGGGGGAGGGTTACAATAAACAGTAGGGAGGTATTACTAGGCAACTCAAATACAGTGGCAAGCACTTCAAAAAAAGTCATAGTAACATAAGGTGTATGGTGCTAATGCAAGAAGCTTGTATTAGAGGTACAAGGAAAATGGTACTTGGTAGGCATTACTGAAACATGGTGGGATGACTCTCATGACTGGACTGTTAATCTGGATGGTTATAACCTATTTAGGAAAGATAGTGGCAATGGTAAAAGAGGAGGGATGTGTCTGTATTTTAAGCCTATAGTCAGAGAAGATATTCATGCTGGAACTAGCGATAATGTTGAATGCTTGTGGGTAGAGATAAACAGTGGAGCAGAAAATTCTAAACAAATATGTTATAAACCGCAAACGAAATTGAGGGTGATGATATGCAATTATTGTGACAGATTGGAAATCCAGCTAAGCATGGGCAAGTTCTAATAATTAGAGATTAAAACTACCCTGAAATAAACAGGATAAATGAGACCAGCAGTTCAGCGAAGGGAGCAGGTTCTTGGGTACACTCAGAGATCATTATCTGGCCCAGGTTATACAAGAACCTACTAGAAATTACGCCATCTTGGATTTAGTCATCACAAATAATATTGATATAGTATCAGATGGCGAAATAGGGCAACCTTTGGGAAACAGTGATCACAACACAGTCTCATTTAAGATTGAATTAAAAAAACAAAACTTTAAGGGGCCAACAAAAACTCTTAATTTTAAAAGGGCAAATTATTATGGTCTAAGGGCAGCGACACAAAGTATAGACTGGGACAGAGAACTGATGGGTAATAAAACTGACCATAAATGGACAACATTTAAATCCTTACTAAATATACATACTTATCACCAAGTGGGAACAAAAGTAAAGGAGTAAATCACATCCCATTAACAATGACTTAAAGATGAAGATGAGGAGTAAAAAACAGCCATTTATATTATACACACAAGAGGGGACAGAGACGGCTTTACGGGAGTGCAAGGAGATCACCAAGGAAAGGGCTATTAGACTGGCTAACATAGAAAATGGCAAGTTATATGTAAGGAGAGTAAGACTAACCATAAACATGTGTATAAATATATTAATGGGAAGAAGGCGAGGAAGGAAGCTATAGGAACATTCCAATGTGACACAGTCTGATAATTAGTGACCAGGAAAAGGCAGATGAGCTAAATAGGTTATTTTCTTCTGTATACACAAGGGAGGTACCAGTGGTTGGGACACAGCAACATAATGGGGCTACGCTACCTTCACAAAATAATTGGTTAACACAGGAAGTAATCCAAAAGAGGTTGAAAAAAATAAATGTAATAAAGCCCCGGGTCCTGATGGAATACATCCAAGGGTACTGAGGGAGCTGGGCTCTGTAATAGCCAAACCATTATATATAATCTATCAAGATTCACTCAACTCAGGGTCGCTACCAGATGACTGCAGAAAAGCAGATGTGATACCTATTATGAAGGGAGCAAGAGCAAATCCGGGGAATTATAGACCAGTGAGCCTCACTTCTTTAGTGGAAAAGCTTTTAGAAGGGTTTAGGGAATAATATACAAGAATATGTCTATTTGAACAAGATTATAAGTTGGAGTGAAAACGGATTTATGAGGGATAGGTCATGTCAAACAAATCTAATTAGTTTCTATGAGGAGGTTAGTAAGAACTTGGATCAAGTCAACTCAGTGGATGTAGTCTTTTTGGATTTTGCAAAGGCTTTTTATACAGTGCCACATGAAAGTCTATTGTGAAAACTAAAGGATACAGGAATTGCAGTAAATATTTACTCATGGATTGAGAGCTAAAAAAAGGAAGCAAATGGTTGTTGGACTAATGTGGTAAGTGGGGTTCCCCAGGGTTCAATATTAGGTCATCTCCTTTTTAACATATTTATTCATGACTTAGAAGTAGGATTGGAAAGTATTGTCTCCACTTTTGCGGATGACATGAAGTTGTGCAAGTTAATTAAATTAGATAATGATGTACTTTGCCTCCAAAGGGATTTGCATTAGAAAAATGGGCAAATAAATGGCAGATGAGACTTTATACAAATAAATGTGAAGTTATGCATCTGGGAAGGAAAAATAGCCATGCAATTTATAATCTTAATGGAGCAAATCTAGGTGTATCAGATATTGAAAGGGATTTGGGAGATTGTGGACAACCACCTAGGTAACAGTGCTCAAAGCCAAGCAGCAGCTGCAAAGGCAAATAAAATATTAGCATGTATTAAAAAGGGTATAGAAGCCAGGGAAATGAATACAGGGATGTACAATCACAAAAGAAGAGCAATTCCCACGGGATAATTTCTCAGTGTAAGAAGGAATTGCTCCAACATAGAAACGTATAAGATGAGAGCAAATGAGCTAAGGATGAGACTGAAGGCCAGAGGATACAGTAATAGTCTGATTAAGAGAGGATACCACAGAGCATTGTACACCAATAGATATGAGTTACTGGTACCAAAAAAGAAACAAGAGAAGAAGAGATTAGGTTTGTCGGTACTTTCAATGCTCCGTTGCAGGAAATCCTCAAAAAAACACAGTCAGATCTAACAAATGGACAATGAGAGTCAGGAATGCGTAGCCCCTAGAATTCTGCAGTTAGAGAAGCTCTAGGGCCCTGAAAGATAGATTGGTCAAAAGTCATTTATGAGGCCCAGAACTAAAATCACTGTGTCATCAGGTACACATGCATGTGGCCATTGTAAGTCCTTTGGCATTATGACCAAAGTAAGTAACATACAGGACAGAATGGGCAAGACCCACATTATCAGGGGTTCCTTTACATGCAGTACCACATCAGTAATATACTGGAGTGTCCTTGCCAAAAGAGATACGTAGGCATGACCTCCAGGGAACTACGAAGACGAGTAGGGGAACACCTATGTAACATTAGGATTGGCCTAAAAGATACTGGACAACAGCCGCGAGACACTATCTTTATTTCCATGAGTCGCAACCCAATATCAAATGCTGGGTATTAGAATGGGTAATGCTAGGGATTAGAAGGGGCAATTTGGAAACCGAGCTCCTGAGAAAAGAAAGTAGATGGATCACACTGTTGGACACTATGATACCTAAAGGGTTAAATGACAAGACAAACTTCACAGTGTTTTTATAAACAGAGGAATACTCAATACCTTACTATCAGATAAGGGCCCTTTATCAACATAGTGCCTGTATTAGCAACATCTTTAGGGATGTCATGATAAAAGAATATGAGAATATGAAGATGTTCTTTTTTTAAACTGAGTCCTAATTCAAACTCACAAAACTTTATAATTGAACTCCCTTCAGCCTCACTAAACCCATAAGACTTGTATGTTTTTTGCCTCAGTGATCTGTAGCCCATAAGACTTGGTTCTTTTACCAAGCGTAAACAGTATACACTTAGAGTAAGGATACTTACATGTAATACTTAAAGTCCTTGGTCATGGGATCAACATTAATCCTTCCATAATTTTATTGAACATCGTATGGCTTGTGTCTTACTGCACTTATGGTCTGGAGCTCGTAAGACATGGATATTATTACATTTCAATAAATAAATTATTGTAAATAAACAGGTCTGTAATATCTGAAAATGGGTTTCTTTTCCCTTGTGGATATGAGCATCAAACCCAGGAATTGTATGGCCTTACAGCTTTGGTATATTCAATTGTATATATACTATTTTTCAGTTTAACTATATTTTAATCTATGTCCGTATGACTCTTGCGACAAATCAGTCAGTGTTACTACTTGAACACAAAACGTCTATGTATAATTCAAACACGCAGGACTTAGAAAATTAAAGATTTAGGCAGTAAGGCGGATATGTACTGGTCTCTAGGATAGGACTAAGCATTTTTATTGATAACACTGTATGTTCAAAGATAGCCTGCCACTTTACTATTAAGGAACCTGTAGAAGCAGGTGTGAAACGTGCGTTGAGCCGTAATTTTATGTGTGTCTCGCTTTTGTGATGTCACACGCCACCAAAAGTGCGGGAAGACGGAAAATGTCTCTGATGGCTCGAATCTGAATTAGCGGAGCACGTCTATGTTAGGAACCTGACCAGCAGCATCCAGACTAACCTATTTTATAGAATACTGACAGGGATTTATGCTAGTGAGGCACTGCCCATATAACCTTGCTGGTTGTCCTCCAGCTTCCCTTGTTGCTATAGGGTTTAACAGGGATAGGATTATGCCCATATAACTTGTTGGTTACCCTCTAACCTTCTTAGTGTAAGCTGTTTTACTCTCATGGAAGTTAAGTTATCTCTGAAGGAATTTATGACATACACTGGCTTTGAGAACTTAAGAGGTATGTTTATGGGACCTTTGTAGGATCCATTTTTGTGAGGAGTGATCCTTTTGTCCATGAGATACACTTACCTGTGTCTGGTGTATGGAAGCAGTGACCACGCTGTTGTTTAATGTAGGATTATTGTTTGGTTCCTAAGACTCTCCCGGGACTGATGTGGGAAATATTTTATGTTTTTATACGTCGAAGTGCGCTTTATATTTTTTTTAGTTTTATAATAAAGGTTAGATTTTATTTGTTCCTATCTATGCCCAATGTTTATATAATAGGGACTATTGGTGTTCTCTTTTGTATCATTCTATCAACATAGAAGTCAGGGGAGCAAATATAATTCTGCCCCTAAACAAAGCCCTAGTACGCCCTCATTTGAAATATGGAGGACAATTTTGGGCACCACTTCATAAAAAGGATATTTTAGAGCTGGAAAAAGTACAGAGAAAAGCAACAAAACTAATAAGGGGAATGGAGGGGCTAAGTTATGAAGAAAGACTAACCAAACCTTTTTGAGCCCGATTCAATTGAGCAATCGTAAGTTACCGGAGCCCGTAAGTGAGGCCATAAGTTAATTTGCTATTCAATTGGCGTCTTTTTGCGGGCTCCGGACGGTTTACAGGTTACGGGATTGAAAACTTTACGATAGTTAAACCCGGAACTTACAGCCTCCCAAAGCGTTTGTTCTTCGCTTCCACAAGAGTTACGATTGCTAAATCGCAAATCGCTATTCAATTGCTCTAATTCCCCAAGGCCGCAAATAGTTTCATACCTGTAAACGGCAACTGTAAGAGAGAATCCTATGAGTGATAGAGAGGACTCGCAAAGGGGTTTAACCCCTGTCCGCAGCACTGTAAATGCAATTAAAATAATCAATACTGCACTGTAAGTAATGTGGAAAGCGATGAAAGACATTAGAATTAATTGCACAACAGTAAAAGTGGCAGTAATATACATTTATTTGTATGTGTCATTTCGTGGTTATAGCGATCTCGGTAAACCCATCGCATATCGGACCCCCGAACCTAATTGATTGACACGTAACCTCCATGTTTTACTGCAGTAATGATGCCGGTCTCATTGTCTATTGGCTGTTTTGAAATGGGAGGTTACGCTCTTGATTAATTGATCTGCTTGCAGGCCGTAACTTGGGGGTTCTTCAATTGAATAGCACCGCAATCGGAGACGAACGGGAGCCCGCAGCACACCCACAGACATACGAGATGAGGGCTTGCAATTGAATTGGGCTCAGAGTCCCTAGAAAAATGGCAGCTAAGAGAGGATATGATTACCTTATATAAATATATCCAGGGCCAATACAAGGCTTTGTCAAGGGAACTTATTGTGCCAAGAGGTTTTCAACAGACAAGAGGACATCCTGAGGTTAAAGAAAGAGAAGGGTTCCACACAGTAATGGTGGTTAATTCTCTACCAATGGAGGTGGTTATGGCAGATTTGATATATAACTTAAAAAAAGTGTGAAGAATCCAGCTAGGCCCCAACTCTTCCTGCCTTTTAGATACAAGAATTGCCCTTAATATCATGGCAATCCTCCTTGAAGGAAGGGGTCTCTCTGCAGTCATATCAGTCCTTCTTAAAGAAATATACTATAGTCTATGTATTTTAGAAGCATGGTCTAATATGGACCTCTGACCCCAGACAAAGGATTTGTTTGCTTCCTCTGGATCAATTAACAATTATTAACAATTAACAAATAATCCACAGATTGTGAGTACTGTATAAAGTCACATTGTCTAGCAGTGCTCACCTCTCCTGGCAGCGGGTGAATGTGAGGGGAAGTCTTCTTCACAATGTATTCCTATAAGATGAGAGGAATATGTCAGTGTAAGGGAGATAATGATAGGTTTATTTCTTATAGTGTAATCTCTACGGCAAGCAGAACAGTCTCTCCTTTTAACATCACTTCAGTAACACCAATAAAAATACTGTTTAAAATCTCACTGTCTACACAGATGAAACCCTAGACCCTGTACAGACCATCACCTACACTATTTACATCAAATAGTCTGACACAAACATGGCACCCCGTGTGGTCCTAATAATTATGCAGAAAAAACTCACTCATCGTTATATAGTTATTGAAGTTGAAAAAACATATAATCCATCAAGTACAACTTTGTTATATATCCATTGACCTTCGTAGATAAACTGGTCAAAAGGAAAGAAAAACAGTTATTGCAATGAATTAGACATCTAGCAAAGTTGTACTTGATGGGTTATGTGTTTTTTTCAACTTCAAGGCGCTCATTGCAAGCCCCGCGATGAGCGCTGAAGGAGCTCATCGCCAGGGCCGCATGACTTGAGCACAAAAAGCGATCAGCGCAGAACTCGCGATGAGCGCCGAACGTACAGCATTCACATCAGTCATTTTTGATGGGCAAGTAGCTAGTCATATATATATAGTTGTAGTTATGAATTGACGGTCATGAGATGTTGAAAGTTAAGGGCTTGCGCATGCGCAATGAGCGACAAAGGCAAAGCCGCTCATCGCAAGGCCCGTAAGACTTTGAAAAAGGCTGGCAATGAGCGCAAGGCACGCTAAGCGAGGAAAGAAATGACGGCCGTAAACACGTAATTGTTTTGAAAAAGGCTTAAAACGAGGCCGAAGGCCGAAAGACTTAGCCGCTCATCCCCAGGCCGCTTTGAAAAAATAACCAAAAGGCGCTCATCGCGAGGCACACAAGACTTGAGCAGGGAGAGAGAGGAGAAAGACACAGGGGAGGGAGAGGGTGGAAAGACACAGGGGAGGGAGAGGGTGGAAAGACACAGGGGAGGGAGAGGGTGGAAAGACACAGGGGAGGGAGAGGGTGGAAAGACACAGGGGAGGGAGAGGGTGGAAAGACACAGGGGGGATAGAGAGTGGGGAGAGGTTCGCAATAAGCGCTCATCACGAAGCCCATAAAGTAGACGGTGGGAGAGGCTTGCAATGATCACCAAAGTCGCTCATCACGAGGCCCGCAAGTTAGAGGGGAGAGAGCCTTGCATTGTGTGGCAAACAGCATTGCCAGCCTTCACATTTTATTGCCGTCATTTTTGATGGCAAGTCGCTAGTAACTATATAACGATGAGTGAGTTTTTTCTGCATCATTTTGTGGTGTCATCATGACGTTGTCAGCAGCTCTCACCTCTCCAGTCAGCAGGTAGATAATCTCCAGGGTGTGAGACAAGATCCTCTCAGACATCTCCTTATCCATCTCAATCACTGTCAGTGAATTAGTCAGATGATCCAGTACTGAGACCTGTGAGATTTAGAGAGAAATGTGAGGGAATAAGTTTGTGTCACTGCAGGGTAATAAGTGCAGGTAGTAACAGGTAACATTTCCCAGCAGCCCTCACCTTCCCAGTCAGCAGACTGAGGATTTCCAGGATGTGATGTAAGATCCTGTCAGACATCTTCTTATCCTGGTTCATCATTGGTGATTTAGTCAGATGGGGAGTTGAAATCTATATGAATGCGAAAGAGAAAGACATAATAGACAACAGTGAATAAGGATCTGATCAGGCTGCGTGAGGCATATGAGAATGGACCCTGTTATGGTTAAAGGACACAGGGATTTGTATTCTGCATTAATTACAATAATGTACTACATGTTCTACATTGACACATCCATTTGGAATCAATTTACAAAACAGAACTGATTACATAAGAGAATCGGTCTAGAAGAGAAGCAATGGCATCCTGTAGTTATCTCCCAGTATTCTGCAGTATCCTAGGGGGGAGAGTGAAGGTCGAGCATAGAAAGTAACAATAAATCTGCCTAAATCTAAACTGAGAATTAATACTATAGATGGTGATAGATTAGGGGGTGAGAGTCAGGAAGGATGGAGGTTTAATGAGGGGACAGAGAGGAGGACAGAGAAGTAAAAGACTATAGATGGTGATAGATTAGGGGGTGAGGGTCTGTACAGAGGAGAGACAGGAAGGATGGAGGTTTAATGAGGGGACAGAGAAGTAATATGGTAAAACTCCAGTTTAGGTGCGTAAATTATTTTAAGGGTTTGTTGTTGTTTTCCAGTCTGGTTCTGAGTTACACAGGAAAGGATGTGAGAGAGAGGACAGGAGTGTGTGCACAGGACAGGATGTGAGAGAGCTGGGGGTATACACACGGTGAGGAGAGGACAGGAGTGTGTGCACAGGACAGGATGTGAGAGAGCTGGGGGTATACACAGGACAGGGTGAGGAGAGGACAGGGGTGTGTGCACAGGACAGGATGTGAGAGAGCTGGGGTATACACAGGACAGGGTGAGGAGAGGACAGGAGTGTGTGCACAGGACAGGATGTGAGAGAGCTGGGGTTATACACAGGACAGGGTGAGGAGAGGACAGGAGTGTGTGCACAGGACAGGATGTGAGAGAGCTGGGGGTATACACATGGTGAGGAGAGGACAGGAGTGTGTGCACAGGACAGGATGTGAGAGAGCTGGGGTATACACAGGACAGGGTGTGTGCACAGGACAGGATGTGAGAGAGCTGGGGGTATACACACGGTGAGGAGAGGACAGGAGTGTGTGCACAGGATAGGATGTGAGAGAGCTGGGGTATACACAGGACAGGGTGAGGAGAGGACAGGAGTGTGTGCACAGGACAGGATGTGAGAGAGCTGGGGGTATACACAGGACAGGGTGAGGAGAGGACAGGAGTGTGTGCACAGGACAGGATGTGAGAGAGCTGGGGTATACACAGGACAGGGTGAGGAGAGGACAGGGGTGTGTGCACAGGACTGGATGTGAGAGAGCTGGGGGTATACACAGGACAAGGTGAGGAGAGGACAGGAGTGTGTGCACAGGACAGGATGTGAGAGAGCTGGGGGTATACACACGGTGAGGAGAGGACAGGAGTGTGTGCACAGGACAGGATGTGAGAGAGCTGGGGGTATACACAGGACAAGGTGAGGAGAGGACAGGAGTGTGTGCACAGGACAGGATGTGAGAGCTGGGGGTATACACACGGTGAGGAGAGGACAGGAGTGTGTGCACAGGACAGGATGTGAGAGAGCTGGGGGTATACACAGTACAGGGTGAGGAGAGGACAGGAGTGTGTGCACAGGACAGGATGTGAGAGAGCTGGTGGTATACACAGGACAGGGTGAGAAGAGGACAGGAGTGTGTGCACAGGACAGGATGTGAGAGAACTGGGGTATACACAGGACAGGGTGAGGAGAGGACAGGGGTGTGTGCACAGGACTGGATGTGAGAGAGCTGGGGGTATACACAGGACAGGGTGAGGAGAGGACAGGAGTGTGTGCACAGGACAGGATGTGAGAGAGCTGGGGGTATACACACGGTGAGGAGAGGACAGGAGTGTGTGCACAGGACAGGATGTGAGAGAGCTGGGGGTATACACATGGTGATGAGAGGACAGGAGTGTGTGCACAGGACAGGATGTGAGAGAGCTGGGGTATACACAGGACAGGGTGTGTGCACAGGACAGGATGTGAGAGAGCTGGAGGTATACACACGGTGAGGAGAGGACAGGAGTGTGTGCACAGGACAGGATGTGAGAGAGCTGGGGTATACACAAGACAGGGTGAGGAGATGACAGGAGTGTGTGCACAGGACAGGATGTGAGAGAGCTGGGGGTATACACAGGACAGGGTGTGTGCACAGGACAGGATGTGAGAGAGCTGGGGGTATATACAGGACAGGGTGAGGAGAGGACAGGAGTGTGTGCACTGGTTAGTTTTGTTACAATACAGAGCTTTCAATGCTTAAAATATATTGAAAATAACAACAAATAATTTACGCTCCTAAACTGGTTTTACCAGTAATATGTATATCCAGTCACAGACATATAGAGAGATAGACAGCCCCATTCCCATCACTCTGTATTATATATATATATATATTATAATATCATTATAGCCTGGTATTTGTTCCTGTCACACACACAAATAACGCCCTGTGTTGTCTCCTGATCACTAACTGCAACAATGATCACGTTATTTACCTGCTGAGAGTTCAGATAAACAAGGAGCAGCTCCGTGACACATGAGGAGGAAAAAGGAAGTGAATGAACCGGAAGTTATTACCCTAAACAACAAATCCCAGCATCCCCTACGGACCTCAGTCAATCTGCACAACAGAGGGCGGTTTCCATGGTGACGCTCCGTGTATACAAATATAACTTGAACAAAAGGACTGAGCTGTTAATAATATTCTACTCTACCTAGTAACTAGTGATGTCACCGCCAAACTGATAAGTGTGACAGTGACTTTATCTTTTTTTACCTATAAGTGCAGATACATCTATTATACTCTGTAGTAACTAATATACTAGTAACAGAGTCTATTTATTAGCAGTTGTTTTATATTAATAGTTGTCATACCTATAAGTGCAGATACATCTATTATACTCTGTAGTAGGTTTAGGGGTTAGGGTTTAGGGTTAGGGGGTAAGGGTTTGGGTTAGGGTTAGGGTTAGGGTTAGGGTTAGGGTTAGGGTTAGGGTTAGGGTTAGGGTTAGGGTTAGGGTTAGGGTTAGGGTTAGGGTTAGGGTTAGGGTTAGGGTTAGGGTTAGGGTTAGGGTTAGGGTTAGGGTTAGGGTTAGGGTTAGGGTTAGGGTTAGGGTTAGGGTTAGGGTTAGGGTTAGGGTTAGGGTTAGGGTTAGGGTTAGGGTTAGGGTTAGGGTTAGGGTTAGGGTTAGGGTTAGGGTTAGGGTTAGGGTTAGGGTTAGGGTTAGGGTTAGGGTTAGGGTTAGGGTTAGGGTTAGGGTTAGGGTTAGGGTTAGGGTTAGGGTTAGGGTTAGGGTTAGGGTTAGGGTTAGGGTTAGGGTTAGGGTTAGGGTTAGGGTTAGGGTTAGGGTTAGGGTTAGGGTTAGGGTTAGGGTTAGGGTTAGGGTTAGGGTTAGGGTTAGGGTTAGGGTTAGGGTTAGGGTTAGGGTTAGGGTTAGGGTTAGGGTTAGGGTTAGGGTTAGGGTTAGGGTTAGGGGGTTAGGGTTAGGGTTAGGGTTAGGGTTAGGGTTAGGGTTAGGGTTAGGGTTAGGGTTAGGGTTAGGGTTAGGGTTAGGGTTAGGGTTAGGGTTAGGGTTAGGGTTAGGGTTAGGGTTAGGGTTAGGGTTAGGGTTAGGGTTAGGGTTAGGGTTAGGGTTAGGGTTAGGGTTAGGGTTAGGGTTAGGGTTAGGGTTAGGGTTAGGGTTAGGGTTAGGGTTAGGGTTAGGGTTAGGGTTAGGGTTAGGGTTAGGGTTAGGGTTAGGGTTAGGGTTAGGGTTAGGGTTAGGGTTAGGGTTAGGGTTAGGGTTAGGGTTAGGGTTAGGGTTAGGGTTAGGGTTAGGGTTAGGGTTAGGGTTAGGGTTAGGGTTAGGGTTAGGGTTAGGGTTAGGGTTAGGGTTAGGGTTAGGGTTAGGGTTAGGGTTAGGGTTAGGGTTAGGGTTAGGGTTAGGGTTAGGGTTAGGGTTAGGGTTAGGGTTAGGGTTAGGGTTAGGGTTAGGGTTAGGGTTAGGGTTAGGGTTCCGCG
>CM050163.1:567404077-567463755 GCA_027410445.1 Discoglossus pictus | reverse complement strand
AACAGGACAACACTAGTATTATCACATCACACAGAGAGAGTGACCTGGACATAACAGGACATCACTAGTATATATCACATACACCACACAGAGAGTGACCTGGACATAACAGGACATCCTAGTATATATCACATACACACAGAGAGAGTGACCTGGACATAACAGGACATCACTAGTATTATCACATACACACAGAGAGAGTGACTGGACATAACAGGACATCACTAGTATATATCACACACACACAGAGAGAGAGTGACCTGGACATAACAGGACATCACTAGTATATATCACATAACACACTGAGGAGAGTGTGACCTGGACTTAACAGGACATCACTATATATATCACATACACACAGAGAGAGTGACCTGACATTAACAGGACATCACTAGTATATATCACACACACACACAGAGAGAGAGTGACCTGGACATAACAGGACATCCCCTAGTATATCTCACACAACAAGGAGAGAGGACCTGGACATAACAGGACATCACAGTATATATCACATACACACACAGAGAGAGTGACCTGGACATAACAGGACATCACTAGTATATATCACACACACACACAGAGAGAGAGTGACCTGGACATAACAGGACATCACTAGTATATATCACATACACACAGAGAGAGAGTGACCTGGACATAACAGGACATCTCTAGTATATATCACATACACACAGAGAGAGAGAGTGACCTGGACATAACAGGACAGCACTAGTATATATCACACACACAAAGAGGAGAGTGACCTGGACATAACAGGACATCACTAGTATATCCACACACACGAGTGAGTGACCTGGACAGAACAGGACATCACTAGTATTATCAACATACACAACAGAGAGAGTGACCTGGACAGATACAGGACATCACTAGTATATATCATACACACAGAGAGAGAGAGAGAGACCTGGACATAACAGGACTCACTAGTATATATCACACACACACAGAGAGTGACCTGGACATAACAGGACATCTAGTATATATCACATACACACAGAGAGAGTGACCTGGACATAACAGGACATCACTAGTATATATCACACACACACAGAGAGAGAGTGACCTGGACATAACAGGACATCACTAGTATATATCACATACACACAGAGGAGTGACCTGGACATAACAGGACATCACTAGTATATATCACATACACACAGAGAGAGTGACCTGGACAAACAGGACATCACTAGTATATATCACATACACAGAGAGAAGTGACCTGGACATAACAGGAATCAATTAGTATATCACATACACACAGAGAGTGAGTGACCTGGACATAACAGGACATCACTAGTATATATCACACACACACACAGAGAGAGAGTGACCTGGACATAACAGGACATCACTAGTATATATCACATACACACAGAGAGAGAGTGACCTGGACATAACAGGACATCACTAGTATATATCACATACACACAGAGAGAGAGTGACCTGGACATAACAGGACATCACTAGTATATATCACACACACACAGAGAGAGTGACCTGGACATAACAGGACATCACTAGTATATATCACATACACAGAGAGAGTGACCTGGACATAACAGGACATCACTAGTATATATCACATACACACACAGAGAGAGTGACCTGGACATAACAGGACATCACTAGTATTATCACACAACACACAGAGAGAGAGTGACCTGGACATAACAGGACATCACTAGTATATATCACATACACACAGAGAGTGACCTGGACATAACAGGACATCACTAGTATATATCACATACACAGAGAGAGAGTGACCTGGACATAACAGGACATCACTAGTATATATCACATACACACAGAGAGAGATGACCTGGACATATAAAAGGACATCACTAGTATATATCACATAACACAGAGAGTGACCTGGACATAACAGGACATCACTAGTATATATCACATACACACAGAGAGAGTGACCTGGACATAACAGGACATCACTAGTATATATCACACACACACACAGAGAGAGTGACCTGGACATAACAGGACATCACTAGTATATATCACACACACACAGAGAGAGTGACCTGGACATAACAGGTAATCACTAGTTATATCACATACACACAGAGAGAGGTGACCTGGACATAACAGGACATTCACTTTATATATCACACACATACCACACAGAGAGAGTGACCTGGACAACAGGACATCATAGTATATATCACACACACACAGAGAGAGTGCCTGGACAATAACAGGACATCACTTATATATCACACACACACACAGAGAGAGAGTGACCTGGACATAACAGGACATCACTAGTATATAACATACACACACAGAGAGAGTGACCTGGACATACAGGACATCACTAGTATATATCACATACACACAGAGAGAGAGACCTGGAATAACAGGACATCACTAGTATATCACATACACACAGAGAGAGAGTGACCTGGACATAACAGGACATCACTAGTATATATCACACACACACAGAGAGAGTGACCTGGACATAACAGGACATCACTAGTATATATCACATACACACACAGAGAGTGACCTGGACATAACAGGACATCACTATATATATTACACACAGAGAGAGAGACCTGGACATAACAGGACATCACTAGTATATATCACACACACACACAGAGAGAGAGTGACCTGGACATAACAGGACATCACTCGTATATATATCATACACAGAGAGAGAGTGACCTGGACATAACAGGACATCACTAGTATATATCACACACACACAGAGAGTGACCTGGACATAACAGGACATCACTAGTATATATCACATACACACAGAGAGAGTGACCTGGACATAACAGGACATCACTAGTATATATCACATACACACAGAGAGAGAGAGTGACCTGGACATAACAGGACATCACTAGTATATATCACATACACACAGAGAGAGTGACCTGGACATAACAGGACATCACTAGTATATATCACACACATACACAGAGAGAGAGTGACCTGGACATAACAGGACATCACTAGTATATATCACATACACAGAGAGAGTGAGAAGTGACCCTGGACATAACAGGACATCACCTAGTACTATATCACATACAACAGAGAGTAGTGACCTGGACATAACAGGGACCCTCACTAGTATATACACATAAACACAGAGACCCGAGAGTGACCCTGGACATAACAGGACATCACTAGTATATATCACATACACACAGAGAGAAAGTGACCTGGACATAACAGGACATCACTAGTATATATCACATACACAGAGAGAGAGTGACCTGGACATAACAGGACATCACTAGTATATATCACATACACACACACAGAGAGTGACCTGGACATAACAGGACATCACTAGTATATATCACATACACACAGAGAGAGTGACCTGGACATAACAGGACATCACTAGTATATATCACATACACACAGAGAGAGTGACCTGGACATAACAGGACATCACTAGTATATATCACATACACACAGAGAGAGAGTGACCTGGACATAACAGGACATCACTAGTAATATATCATACACACAGAGAGAGAGTGACCTGGACATAACAGGACATCACTAGTATATATCACACACACAGAGAGAGAGACCTGGACATAACAGGAATCACTGTATATATCACATACACACAGAGAGTGACCTGGACATAACAGGACATCACTAGTATATATCACACACACACACAAGAGAGAGTGGACCTGGACATAACAGGACATCACTAGTATATATCACATACACACACAGAGAGAGAGTGACTCTGGACATAACAGGACACTCACTAGTATATATCACATACACACAGAGAGAGTAGTGACCTGGACATAAACAGGACATCACTAGTATATATCACATACACACAGAGAGAGAGAGTGACCCTGGACTAACAGGACATCACTAGTAATATATCACATACACACAGACGACGATGAGAGAGACTGGACATAACAGGACATCACTAGTATATATCACATACCACCACAGAGAGAGTGACCTGGACATAACAGGACATCACCTCAGTATATATCACCACACACACACAGAGAGAGTGACCTGGACATAACAGGACATCACTAGTATATATCACCATACACACACAGAGAGAGAGTGACCTGGACATAATCAGGACCATCACCTAGTATATCATTCACATACAACACAGAGAGACGAGCTGACCTGGACATAACAGGACATCACTAAGTATATATCACATCCAACAGAGAGAGAGACCTGGACATAACAGGACATCACTAGTATATATCACATACAAGAGAGAGAGACCTGGCAATAACAGGACATCACTAGTATATATCACATAACACACAGAGAGAGAGTGACCTGGACATAAACAGGACATCACTAGCTATATATCACATACATCACAGAGAGAGAGTGACCTGGACATAACAGGACATCACTAGTATATATCATCATACACACAGAGAGAGAGAGTGACCTGGACACTAACAGGACATCACTAGTATATATCACATACACACACAGAGAGAGAGTGACCTGGACATAACAGGAATCACTAGTATTATATCCACATACACAGGGACGAGAGACGAGAGTGACCTGGACATAACAGGACAATCACTAGTATATATCCACATACCACAGAGAGAGTGACCTGGAACATAAACAGGACCATCACTAGTATATTCAATACACACACAGAGAGAGTGACTGGACCATAACAGGACATCACTAGTATATATCACCACACACAAGAGAGAGACTGGACATAACAGGACATCACTAAGTATATATCACATACACAGAGGAGGTGACCTGGACATAACAGGACATCACTAGTATATATCACATACACACATGAGAGAGAGAGTGACCTGGACATAACAGGACATCACTAGTATACTACTCAAATACACACAGGAAGAGAGAGATGACCTGGACTTAACAGGACATCACTCAGTATATATCACACACACACAGAGAGAGTGAACTGGACATAACTGGACATCACCTAGTATATATCACATCCACACAGAGAGAGTGACCCTGGACATCTCAGGACATCACTAGTATATACTCACATACACACAGAGAGAGTGACCTGGACACTAACAGGACACTCTACTCAGTATATATCACACACACAGAGAGAGAGTGACCTGGACTTAACAGGACATCACTAGTATATATCACATACCACAGAGAGAGAGTGACCTGGACTACTAACAGGACATCACTTAGCTATATATCACATACACAGAGAGAGAGACCTGGACATAACTGGACATCACTAGTATATATCACATACCACACAGAGAGAGAGTGACCTGGACATAACAGGACATCACTAGTATATATCACATACACAGAGAGACGAGACGAGACCTAGGACATAACAGGACATCACACTAGCTATATATCACATACACACAGAGAGAGAGTGACCTGGACATAACCAGGACACTCACTAGTATATATCACATACACACAGAGAGAGTGACTGGACATAACAGGACATCAATAGTATATATCACATACACACACAGAGAGAGAGTGACCTGGACATAAACAGGACATCACTAGTATATATCACATACAACACAGAGAGAGAGTGACCTGGACATAACAGGACATCACTAGTATATATCACAAACACACAGAGAGAGAGTGACCTGGACATAACAGGACATCACTAGAATATATCACACACACACAGAGAGAGTGACCTGGACATAACAGGACAACTCACTAGTATATATCACATACACAGAGAGAGAGTGACCTGGACATAACAGGACATCACTAGTATATATCACATACACACAGAGAGAGAGACCTGGACATAACAGGACATCACTAGTATATATCACATACACACAGAGAGAGAGAGTGACCTGGACATAACAGGACATCACTAGTATATATCACATACACACAGAGAGAGAGAGTGACCTGGACATAACAGGACATCACTAGTATATATCACATACACACAGAGAGAGTGACCTGGACATAACAGGACATCACTAGTATATATCACATACACACACAGAGAGAGAGTGACCTGGACATAACAGGACATCACTAGTATATATCACACACACACAGAGAGAGAGTGACCTGGACATAACAGGACATCACTAGTATATATCACATACACACAGAGAGAGAGAGTGACCTGGACATAACAGGACATCACTAGTATATATCACATACACACACAGAGAGAGTGACCTGGACATAACAGGACATCACTAGTATATATCACACACACACAGAGAGAGAGTGACCTGGACATAAACAGGACCATCACTAGTAATATATCACACACACACAGAGAGAGTGACCTGGACCATAACAGGACATCACTAGTATATATCACATACCTACAGAGAGAGAGAGTGACCTGACATACAGGACATCACTAGTCATATATCACATACACACAGAGAGAGAGAGACCTGGACATAACAGGACAATCACTAAGTATATATCACATACACACAGAGAGAGAGAGTGACCTGGACATAACAGGACATCACTAGTATATATCACATACACACAGAGAGAGTGACCTCGGACATAACCAGGACATCACTCAGTATATATCACACACAACCACAGAGAGAGACCTGGACCATAAACAGGACATCACTAGTATATATCACATACACACAGAGAGAGTGACCTGGACATTAACAGGACATCACTAAGTATATATCACACACACACACACGAGAGTGACCCTGGACATAACAGGACCATCCCCATTAACTAGTATATATCACACACCACACAGAGAGAGATTAGTGACCTGGTCCTAACAGGACATCACTAAGTATATATCACACACACACACACAGAGAGGAGAGTGACCCTGGACATAACAGGACATCACTAGTATATATCACATACACAACAGCAGAGAGAGAGGACCTGGACATAACAGGACAATCACTAGCTATATATCACATACACACACAGAGAGAGAGACCTGGACATAACAGGACATCACTAGTATATATCACACACACAGAGAGAGAGAGTGACCTGGACATAACAGGACATCACTAGTATATATCACATACACACAGAGAGAGAGAGTGACCCTGGACATAACAGGACATCACTTGTATATATCACACTACACAGAGAGAGTGACCTGGAACATAACAGGACATCCACTAGTATATATCACATACACACGAGAGGAGAGGAGACCTGGACATAACAGGACATCACTAGTATATACTCACATACACAGAGACAGAGTGACCTGGACACTAACAGGACATCACTAGTATATATCACATACAACAGAGAGAGAGTGACATGGACATAACAGGACATCACTAGTATATATCACATACACACAGAGAGAGAGTGACCTGGAATAACAGGACATCACTAGTTATATATCACACACACACACACGAGAGAGTGACGCTGGACATAACAGGACATCACTAGTATATATCACATACACACACAGAGAGAGAGTGACCTGGACATAACAGGGACATCACTAGTATATCATCACATACACACAGAGAGAGAGAGTGACTCTGGACATAACAGGACATCACTAGTATACTATCACCATACACAGAGACGAGAGAGACCTGGACACTAACAGGATCATCACTAAGTATATCATCACACACACAGAGAGAGAGTGACCTGGACATAACAGGACATCACTAGCTATATATCACATAAACTAGAGAGAGAGACCTGGACATAACAGGACATCACCTAGTTATATTCACATCACACACAGAGAGAGAGAGTGACCTGGACATAACAGGACATCACTAGAATATATCAACCATACACACAGAGAGAGAGAGTGACCCTGGACAATAACAGGACATCACTAGTATATATATCACACACACAGAGAGAGAGAGACCTGGACATAACAGGACATCACTAGTATATATCACATACACAGAGAGAGAGAGTGACCTGGACATAACAGGACATCACTAGTATATATCACACACACAGAGAGAGAGAGACCTGGACATAACAGGACATCACTAGTATATATCACATACACAGAGAGAGAGAGTGACCTGGACATAACAGGACATCACTAGTATATATCACACACACAGAGAGAGAGAGTGACCTGGACATAACAGGACATCACTAGTATATATCACATACACACAGAGAGAGAGAGTGACCTGGACATAACAGGACATCACTAGTATATATCACAT
This sequence comes from Discoglossus pictus, assembly GCA_027410445.1. Taxonomy (NCBI): domain Eukaryota; kingdom Metazoa; phylum Chordata; class Amphibia; order Anura; family Alytidae; genus Discoglossus; species Discoglossus pictus. The sequence continues at coordinate 567,455,536 of CM050163.1, read as the reverse complement.
ACACAGAGAGAGTGACCTGGACATAACAGGACATCACTAGTATATATCACATACACAGAGAGAGAGTGACCTGGACATAACAGGACATCACTAGTATATATCACATACACAGAGAGAGAGTGACCTGGACATAACAGGACATCACTAGTATATATCACACACCACAAGAGATGAGAGAGTGACCTGGACCTAACAGGACATCATAGTATATATCACATACACACAGAGAGAGTGACCTGGACATAACAGGACATCACTCAGTATATATCACTATACACCACAGAGAGAGAGAGTGACCTGGACATAAACAGGACCATCACTAGTATATATCACATACCACAGAGAGAGAGAGTGACCCTGGACATAACAGAGACAATCCTACTAGTATATATCACATACACCCAGATGAGAGAGTGACCTGGACATAACAGGACATCACTAGTATATATCACCATACACACAGAGAGAGTGACCTGGACATCAACAGACATCACTAGTATATATCACATACACACAGACGAGAGAGTGACCCTGGACATAACAGGACATCACTAGTATATATCACATACACACACAGACGAGAGTGACCCTGAGACATAACAGGAATCACTAGTATATATCACATACACCAGAGAGAGAGCTGAACCTGCCGACATAAACAGGACATCATCTAGTATATATCACATACACACAGAGAGAGAGAGTGACCTGGACATAACAGGACTCACTAGTATATATCACATACACAGAGAGAGAGAGTGACCTGGACATAACAGGACCATCACTAGTATATCTCACATACACACAGAGAGAGAGTGACTCCTGGACATAACAGGACATCACTAGTATTATATTCACATACACACAGAGAGAGTGACCTGGACATAACAGGCATCACTAGTATATATCACATACACACAGAGAGAGAGTGACCTGGACATAACAGGACATCACTAGTATATATCAACATACAACAGAGAGAGAGTGACCTGACATAACAGGACATCACTAGTATATATCACATACAACAGAGAGAGGAGTGACCCTGGACATAACAGGACATCACTAGTATATATCACATACACACAGAGAGAGAGTGACCTGGACATAACAGGACATCACTAGTATATATCACATACACACAGAGAGAGAGAGACCTGGACATAACAGGACATCACTAGTATATATCACATACACACAGAGAGAGAGTGACTGACATAACAGGACATCACTAGTATATATCACACACACACAGAGAGAGAGTGACCTGGACATAACAGGACATCACTAGTATATATCACATACACACAGAGAGAGAGTGACCTGGACATAACAGGACATCACTAGTATATATCACACACACAGAGAGAGAGAGAGTGACCTGGACATAACAGGACATCACTAGTATATATCACATACACAGAGAGAGAGTGACCTGGACATAACAGGACATCACTAGTATATATCACATCACACACAGAGAGAGAGTGACCTGGACATTAACAGGAACATCACTAGTATATATCACACACACACAGAGAGAGTGACCTGGACATAACAGGACATCAACTAGTATATATCACATACACACAGAGAGAGAGTGACCTGGACATAACAGGACATCACTAGTATATATCAAATACACACAGATGAGAGAGAGACCTGGACATAACAGGACATCACTAGTATATATCACATACACACAGAGAGTAGTGACCTGGAATAACAGGAACATCACTAGTATATATCACACACACACACGAGAGAGTGAGTGACCTGGACATAACAGGACATCACTAGTATATATCACATACACACACAGAGAGAGAGTCGACCTGGACATAACAGGACATCATCAGTATATATCACATACACACAGAGAGAGTGTGACCTGGACATAACAGGACATACACTAGTATATATCAACACACACAAGATGAGAGTGACCTGGACATAACAGGAATCACTAAGTATATATCACATACACACAGAGAGAGTGAGACCTGGACATAACAGGACATCCACTAGTATATTTCACATACACACATGAGAAGAGAGTGACCTGGACATATACAGGACCATCACTAGTATATATCCACATACACCACGAGAGAGTAGAGTGACCTGGACATAACAGCGACATCACTAGCTATATATCACACACACAGAGAGAGAGTGACATGGACATAACAGGACATCACTAGTATATATCACATACACACAGAGAGAGAGTGACCTGGACATAACAGGACATCACTAGTATATATCACATACACACAGAGAGTGACCTGGACATAACAGGACATCACTAGTATATATCACATACACACACAGAGAGAGAGTGAGACCTGGACATAACAGGACATCACTAGTATATATCACATACACACAGAGAGAGAGTGACCTGGACATAACAGGACATCACTAGTATATATCACATACACACAGAGAGAGAGTGACCTGGACATAACAGGACATCACTAGTATATATCACATACACAGAGAGAGAGTGACCTGGACATAACAGGACATCACTAGTATATATCACATACACACAGAGAGAGAGTGACCTGGACATAACAGGACATCACTAGTATATATCACATACACACACAGAGAGAGAGTGACCTGGACATAACAGGACATCACTAGTATATATCAACACACACACACAGAGAGAGTGACCTGGACATAACAGGACATCACTAGTATATATCACACACACACACAGAGAGAGTGACCTGGACATAACAGGACATCACTAGTATATATCACACACACACAGAGAGAGAGTGACCTGGACATAACAGGACATCACTAGTATATATCACATACACACACAGAGAGAGTGACCTGGACATAACAGGACATCACTAGTATATATCACACACACACAGAGAGAGAGACCTGGACATAACAGGACATCACCTAGTATATATCACATACACACAGAGAGAGTGACCTGGACATAACAGGACATCACTAGTATATATCACATACACACACAGAGAGAGAGTGACCTGGACATAACAGGACATCACTAGTATATATCACATACACACAGAGAGAGTGACCTGGACATAACAGGACATCACTAGTATATATCACACACACACAGAGAGAGAGAGTGACCTGGACATAACAGGACATCACTAGTATATATCACATACACACACAGAGAGAGAGAGTGACTGGACATAACAGGACATCACTAGTATATATCACACACACAGAGAGAGAGTGACCTGGACATAACAGGACATCACTAGTATATATCACATACACACACACAGAGAGAGTGACCTGGACATAACAGGACATCACTAGTATATATCACATACACACAGAGAGAGAGTGACCTGGACATAACAGGACATCACTAGTATATATCACACACACACACAGAGAGAGAGAGTGACCTGGACATAACAGGACATCACTAGTATATATCACACACACACACAGAGAGAGAGTGACCTGGACATAACAGGACATCACTAGTATATATCACATACACACAGAGAGAGAGAGTGACCTGGACATAACAGGACATCACTAGTATATATCACACACACACACAGAGAGAGAGTGACCTGGACATAACAGGACATCACTAGTATATATCACATACACACAGAGAGAGTGACCTGGACATAACAGGACATCACTAGTATATATCACATACACACAGAGAGAGAGAGAGAGACCTGGACATAAACAGGACATCACTAGTATATATCACATACACAGAGAGAGAGTGACCTGGACATAACAGGACATCACTAGTATATATCACATACACACAGAGAGAGAGAGAGAGTGACCTGGACATAACAGGACATCACTAGTATATATCACATACACACACAGAGAGAGAGAGAGACCTGGACATAACAGGACATCACTAGTATATATCACATACACAGAGAGAGTGACCTGGACATAACAGGACATCACTAGTATATATCACACACACACACAGAGAGAGTGACCTGGACATAACAGGACATCACTAGTATATATCACATACACACAGAGAGAGTGACCTGGACATAACAGGACATCACTAGTATATATCACATACACACAGAGAGAGAGTGACCTGGACATAACAGGACATCACTAGTATATATCACATACACACACAGAGAGAGTGACCTGGACATAACAGGACATCACTAGTATATATCACATACACACAGAGAGAGAGTGACCTGGACATAACAGGACATCACTAGTATATATCACATACACACAGAGAGAGAGTGACCTGGACATAACAGGACATCACTAGTATATATCACACACACACAGAGAGAGAGGTGACCTGGACATAACAGGACATCACTAGTATATATCACATACACACAGAGAGAGAGTGACCTGGACATAACAGGACATCACTAGTATATATCACATACACACAGAGAGAGAGTGACCTGGACATAACAGGACATCACTAGTATATATCACATACACACACAGAGAGAGAGTGACCTGGACATAACAGGACATCACTAGTATATATCACACACACAGAGAGAGAGTGACCTGGACATAACAGGACATCACTAGTATATATCACATACACACAGAGAGAGAGAGTGACCTGGACATAACAGGACATCACTAGTATATATCACACACACACAGAGAGAGAGTGACCTGGACATAACAGGACATCACTAGTATATATCACATACACACAGAGAGAGAGTGACCTGGACATAACAGGACATCACTAGTATATATCACACACACACAGAGAGAGAGTGACCTGGACATAACAGGACATCACTAGTATATATCACACACACACACAGAGAGAGAGTGACCTGGACATAACAGGACATCACTAGTATATATCACATACACACAGAGAGAGAGAGACCTGGACATAACAGGACATCACTAGTATATATCACATACACACAGAGAGAGAGACCTGGACATAACAGGACATCACTAGTATATATCACATACCACAGAGAGAGAGAGTGACCTGGACATAACAGGACAATCACTAGTATATATCACATCACACACAGAGAGAGAGTGACCTGGACATAACAGGACATCACTAGTATATATCACATCACACAGAGAGAGAGTGACCTGGACATAACAGGACATCACTAGTATATATCACATACACAGCAGAGAGAGTGACCTGACATAACAGGACATCACTAAGTATATATCACTACACAGAGAGAGTGACCTGGACATAACAGGACATCACTAGTATATATCACATACACAGAGAGAGTGACCTGGAGACATAACAGGACAATCACTAGTATATATCACATACACACAGAGAGAGTGACCTGGGACATAACAGGGACATCACTAGTATATATCACATACACAGAGAAGATGACCTGGACATAACAGGACATCACTAGTATATATCACATACACACACAGAGAGAGAGTGACCTGGACATAACAGGACAACACTAGTATATATCACAAACACACAGAGAGAGAGTGACCTGGACATAACAGGACATCACTAGTATATATCACATACACACAGAGAGAGAGTGACCTGGACATAACAGGACATCACTAGTATATATCACATACACAGAGAGAGAGAGGTGACCTGGACATAACAGGACATCAACTAGTTATATATCACATACACACACAGAGAGAGAGTGACCTGGACATAACAGGACATCACTAGTATATATATCACATACACAGAGAGAGAGAGTGACCTGGACATAACAGGACATCACTAGTATATATCACATACACACAGAGAGAGAGTGACCTGGACATAACAGGACATCACTAGTATATATCACATACACACAGAGAGAGAGTGACCTGGACATAACAGGACATCACTAGTATATATCACATACACACAGAGAGAGAGAGAGTGACCTGGACATAACAGGACATCACTAGTATATATCACATACACAGAGAGAGTGACCTGGACATAACAGGACATCACTAGTATATATCACACACCCACAGAGAGAGAGTGACCTGGACATAACAGGACATCACTAGTATATATCACATACACACAGAGAGAGAGAGTGACCTGGACATAACAGGACATCACTAGTATATATCACACACACACAGAGAGAGAGAGTGACCTGGACATAACAGGACATCACTAGTATATATCACACACACACAGAGAGTGACCTGGACATAACAGGACATCACTAGTATATATCACATACACACAGAGAGAGAGAGTGACCTGGACATAACAGGACATCACTAGTATATATCACATACACACACAGAGAGAGTGACCTGGACATAACAGGACATCACTAGTATATATCACACACACAGAGAGAGAGAGAGACCTGGACATAACAGGACATCACTAGTATATATCACACACACACAGAGAGAGAGTGACCTGGACATAACAGGACATCACTAGTATATATCACATACACAGAGAGAGAGAGAGTGACCTGGACATAACAGGACATCACTAGTATATATCACACACACAGAGAGAGAGAGTGACCTGGACATAACAGGACATCACTAGTATATATCACATACACACACAGAGAGAGAGAGTGACCTGGACATAACAGGACATCACTAGTATATATCACATACACACAGAGAGAGAGACCTGGACATAACAGGACATCACTAGTATATATCACATACACACAGAGAGAGAGTGACCTGGACATAACAGGACATCACTAGTATATATCACATACACACAGAGAGAGTGACCTGGACATAACAGGACATCACTAGTATATATCACATACACACAGAGAGAGAGTGACCTGGACATAACAGGACATCACTAGTATATATCACATATACACAGAGAGAGAGAGTGACCTGGACATAACAGGACATCACTAGTATATATCACACACACAGAGAGAGAGAGTGACCTGGACATAACAGGACATCACTAGTATATATCACACACACAGAGAGAGTGACCTGGACATAACAGGACATCACTAGTATATATCACATACACACAGAGAGTGACCTGGACATAACAGGACATCACTAGTATATATCACATACACACAGAGAGAGAGTGACCTGGACATAACAGGACATCACTAGTATATATCACATACACACAGAGAGAGAGAGTGACCTGGACATAACAGGACATCACTAGTATATATCACACACACACACAGAGAGAGACCTGGACATAACAGGACATCACTAGTATATATCACACACACAGAGAGAGAGTGACCTGGACATAACAGGACATCACTAGTATATATCACACACACAGAGAGAGAGAGTGACCTGGACATAACAGGACATCACTAGTATATATCACACACACACAGAGAGAGAGTGACCTGGACATAACAGGACATCACTAGTATATATCACATACACACAGAGAGAGTGACCTGGACATAACAGGACATCACTAGTATATATCACACACACACAGAGAGAGTGACCTGGACATAACAGGACATCACTAGTATATATCACACACACACACAGAGAGAGTGACCTGGACATAACAGGACATCACTAGTATATATCACATACACACAGAGAGAGAGAGTGACCTGGACATAACAGGACATCACTAGTATATATCACATACACAGAGAGAGAGAGTGACCTGGACATAACAGGACATCACTAGTATATATCACATACACACAGAGAGAGAGTGACCTGGACATAACAGGACATCACTAGTATATATCACATACACAGAGAGAGAGAGTGACCTGGACATAACAGGACATCACTAGTATATATCACATACACACAGAGAGAGAGTGACCTGGACATAACAGGACATCACTAGTATATATCACATACACACACAGAGAGAGAGAGTGACCTGGACATAACAGGACATCACTAGTATATATCACATACACACAGAGAGAGTGACCTGGACATAACAGGACATCACTAGTATATATCACATACACACACACAGAGAGAGAGTGACCTGGACATAACAGGACATCACTAGTATATATCACATACACAGAGAGAGAGAGTGACCTGGACATAACAGGACATCACTAGTATATATCACACACACACAGAGAGAGAGTGACCTGGACATAACAGGACATCACTAGTATATATCACATACACACACAGAGAGAGTGACCTGGACATAACAGGACATCACTAGTATATATCACATACACACAGAGAGTGACCTGGACATAACAGGACATCACTAGTATATATCACATACACAGAGAGAGAGTGACCTGGACATAACAGGACATCACTAGTATATATCACATACACACAGAGAGAGTGACCTGGACATAACAGGACATCACTAGTATATATCACATACACACAGAGAGAGAGTGACCTGGACATAACAGGACATCACTAGTATATATCACATACACACAGAGAGAGAGTGACCTGGACATAACAGGACATCACTAGTATATATCACATACACACAGAGAGAGAGTGACCTGGACATAACAGGACATCACTAGTATATATCACACACACACAGAGAGAGAGTGACCTGGACATAACAGGACATCACTAGTATATATCACACACACACAGAGAGAGAGTGACCTGGACATAACAGGACATCACTAGTATATATCACATACACACAGAGAGAGTGACCTGGACATAACAGGACATCACTAGTATATATCACATACACACAGAGAGAGAGTGACCTGGACATAACAGGACATCACTAGTATATATCACATACACACAGAGAGAGAGTGAACTGGACATAACAGGACATCACTAGTATATATCACATACACACAGAGAGAGAGTGACCTGGACATAACAGGACATCACTAGTATATATCACATACACACAGAGAGAGAGTGACCTGGACATAACAGGACATCACTAGTATATATCACATACACACAGAGAGAGAGAGTGACCTGGACATAACAGGACATCACTAGTATATATCACACACACACAGAGAGAGAGAGTGACCTGGACATAACAGGACATCACTAGTATATATCACATACACACAGAGAGAGTGACCTGGACATAACAGGACATCACTAGTATATATCACACACACACAGAGAGAGAGAGTGACCTGGACATAACAGGACATCACTAGTATATATCACATACACACAGAGAGAGAGTGACCTGGACATAACAGGACATCACTAGTATATATCACACACACACAGAGAGAGTGACCTGGACATAACAGGACATCACTAGTATATATCACATACACACAGAGAGAGAGTGACCTGGACATAACAGGACATCACTAGTATATATCACATACACACAGAGAGAGAGTGACCTGGACATAACAGGACATCACTAGTATATATCACATACACACAGAGAGAGAGTGACCTGGACATAACAGGACATCACTAGTATATATCACACACACACAGAGAGAGTGACCTGGACATAACAGGACATCACTAGTATATATCACATACACACGAGAGAGTGACCTGGACATAACAGGACATCACTAGTATATATCACATACACACAGAGAGAGAGTGACCTGGACATAACAGGACATCACTAGTATATATCACACACACACAGAGAGAGTGACCTGGACATAACAGGACATCACTAGTATATATCACATACACACAGAGAGAGAGTGACCTGGACATAACAGGACATCACTAGTATATATCACATACACAGAGAGAGTGACCTGGACATAACAGGACATCACTAGTATATATCACACACACACAGAGAGAGAGTGACCTGGACATAACAGGACATCACTAGTATATATCACATACACACAGAGAGAGAGACCTGGACATAACAGGACATCACTAGTATATATCACATACACACACACAGAGAGAGAGAGACCTGGACATAACAGGACATCACTAGTATATATCACATACACAGAGAGAGAGTGACCTGGACATAACAGGACATCACTAGTATATATCACACACACAGAGAGAGAGAGTGACCTGGACATAACAGGACATCACTAGTATATATCACACACACACAGAGAGAGAGACCTGGACATAACAGGACATCACTAGTATATATCACACACACAGAGAGAGAGAGACCTGGACATAACAGGACATCACTAGTATATATCACATACACACAGAGAGAGTGACCTGGACATAACAGGACATCACTAGTATATATCACATACACACACAGAGAGTGACCTGGACATAACAGGACATCACTAGTATATATCACACACACACAGAGAGAGAGACCTGGACATAACAGGACATCACTAGTATATATCACATACACACAGAGAGTGACCTGGACATAACAGGACATCACTAGTATATATCACATACACACAGAGAGAGTGACCTGGACATAACAGGACATCACTAGTATATATCACATACACACACAGAGAGAGTGACCTGGACATAACAGGACATCACTAGTATATATCACACACACACACAGAGAGTGAGTGACCTGGACATAACAGGACATCACTAGTATATATCACACACACACAGAGAGAGAGAGACCTGGACATAACAGGACATCACTAGTATATATCACATACACACACAGAGAGAGAGAGTGACCTGGACATAACAGGACATCACTAGTATATATCACATACACACAGAGAGAGTGACCTGGACATAACAGGACATCACTAGTATATATCACATACACAGAGAGAGAGAGTGACCTGGACATAACAGGACATCACTAGTATATATCACATACACACAGAGAGAGTGACCTGGACATAACAGGACATCACTAGTATATATCACATACACAGAGAGAGAGAGTGACCTGGACATAACAGGACATCACTAGTATATATCACATACACACAGAGAGAGTGACCTGGACATAACAGGACATCACTAGTATATATCACATACACAGAGAGAGAGAGTGACCTGGACATAACAGGACATCACTAGTATATATCACATACACACAGAGAGAGAGTGACCTGGACATAACAGGACATCACTAGTATATATCACATACACACAGAGAGAGAGAGACCTGGACATAACAGGACATCACTAGTATATATCACATACACACACAGAGAGAGTGACCTGGACATAACAGGACATCACTAGTATATATCACATACACACACAGAGAGAGAGACCTGGACATAACAGGACATCACTAGTATATATCACACACACACAGAGAGAGACCTGGACATAACAGGACATCACTAGTATATATCACATACACACACAGAGAGAGTGACCTGGACATAACAGGACATCACTAGTATATATCACACACACAGAGAGAGAGTGACCTGGACATAACAGGACATCACTAGTATATATCACATACACACAGAGAGAGTGACCTGGACATAACAGGACATCACTAGTATATATCACATACACACAGAGAGAGTGACCTGGACATAACAGGACATCACTAGTATATATCACATACACACACACAGAGAGAGAGTGACCTGGACATAACAGGACATCACTAGTATATATCACATACACACAGAGAGAGAGTGACCTGGACATAACAGGACATCACTAGTATATATCACATACACACACAGAGAGAGAGTGACCTGGACATAACAGGACATCACTAGTATATATCACATACACACAGAGAGAGAGTGACCTGGACATAACAGGACATCACTAGTATATATCACACACACACAGAGAGAGAGTGACCTGGACATAACAGGACATCACTAGTATATATCACACACACACAGAGAGAGTGACCTGGACATAACAGGACATCACTAGTATATATCACATACACACACAGAGAGAGAGAGACCTGGACATAACAGGACATCACTAGTATATATCACATACACACAGAGAGAGAGTGACCTGGACATAACAGGACATCACTAGTATATATCACACACACACAGAGAGAGTGACCTGGACATAACAGGACATCACTAGTATATATCACATACACACAGAGAGAGTGACCTGGACATAACAGGACATCACTAGTATATATCACACACACACAGAGAGAGAGTGACCTGGACATAACAGGACATCACTAGTATATATCACACACACACAGAGAGAGTGACCTGGACATAACAGGACATCACTAGTATATATCACATACACACACAGAGAGAGAGAGACCTGGACATAACAGGACATCACTAGTATATATCACATACACACACACAGAGAGAGTGACCTGGACATAACAGGACATCACTAGTATATATCACACACACAGAGAGAGAGTGACCTGGACATAACAGGACATCACTAGTATATATCACACACACACACAGAGAGAGAGAGTGACCTGGACATAACAGGACATCACTAGTATATATCACATACACACAGAGAGAGAGTGACCTGGACATAACAGGACATCACTAGTATATATCACATACACACAGAGAGAGTGACCTGGACATAACAGGACATCACTAGTATATATCACATACACACAGAGAGAGAGTGACCTGGACATAACAGGACATCACTAGTATATATCACATACACACAGAGAGAGAGTGACCTGGACATAACAGGACATCACTAGTATATATCACATACACACAGAGAGAGAGTGACCTGGACATAACAGGACATCACTAGTATATATCACATACACAGAGAGAGAGAGAGTGACCTGGACATAACAGGACATCACTAGTATATATCACACACACACACAGAGAGAGTGACCTGGACATAACAGGACATCACTAGTATATATCACATACACACACAGAGAGAGTGACCTGGACATAACAGGACATCACTAGTATATATCACACACACACACAGAGAGTGACCTGGACATAACAGGACATCACTAGTATATATCACACACACACAGAGAGAGTGACCTGGACATAACAGGACATCACTAGTATATATCACATACACACACAGAGAGAGTGACCTGGACATAACAGGACATCACTAGTATATATCACATACACACAGAGAGAGAGTGACCTGGACATAACAGGACATCACTAGTATATATCACACACACAGAGAGAGAGTGACCTGGACATAACAGGACATCACTAGTATATATCACATACACAGAGAGAGAGAGTGACCTGGACATAACAGGACATCACTAGTATATATCACATACACACAGAGAGAGTGACCTGGACATAACAGGACATCACTAGTATATATCACATACACACAGAGAGAGTGACCTGGACATAACAGGACATCACTAGTATATATCACACACACACACAGAGAGAGAGAGTGACCTGGACATAACAGGACATCACTAGTATATATCACATACACAGAGAGAGTGACCTGGACATAACAGGACATCACTAGTATATATCACATACACACAGAGAGAGTGACCTGGACATAACAGGACATCACTAGTATATATCACATACACACAGAGAGAGAGTGACCTGGACATAACAGGACATCACTAGTATATATCACACACACACAGAGAGAGTGACCTGGACATAACAGGACATCACTAGTATATATCACATACACAGAGAGAGAGAGTGACCTGGACATAACAGGACATCACTAGTATATATCACATACACAGAGAGAGAGTGACCTGGACATAACAGGACATCACTAGTATATATCACATACACACACAGAGAGAGTGACCTGGACATAACAGGACATCACTAGTATATATCACATACACACAGAGAGAGTGACCTGGACATAACAGGACATCACTAGTATATATCACACACACACAGAGAGAGAGTGACCTGGACATAACAGGACATCACTAGTATATATCACATACACACAGAGAGAGTGACCTGGACATAACAGGACATCACTAGTATATATCACACACACACAGAGAGAGAGTGACCTGGACATAACAGGACATCACTAGTATATATCACACACACACAGAGAGAGAGAGTGACCTGGACATAACAGGACATCACTAGTATATATCACATACACACAGAGAGAGTGACCTGGACATAACAGGACATCACTAGTATATATCACACACACACAGAGAGAGTGACCTGGACATAACAGGACATCACTAGTATATATCACATACACACAGAGAGAGAGTGACCTGGACATAACAGGACATCACTAGTATATATCACACACACACAGAGAGAGTGACCTGGACATCTTGGGTGACCCTACAAGGTATAGCTCACAGCTTCACTGACCCTCTCCATAACCAGGTACTGATCCAGTAGAGGAAATAAAGCCCTTATTTTAATTTAAAAACTGTTAACTATAAAAGGATATAAATATAAATATGTGACACCGACGTGAATAAAAGTTATAAATAAGGCGAGTTCTAGATCGTATGATATTAATCGCACACAAATATACACACGTAAAGTCACGCTCATCTTGTGCTGGCCCAGGGGTGCCACGCTCATCTTGTGCTGGCTCAGGGGTGCCACGCTCATCTTGTGCTGGCCCAGGGGTATCACGCTCATCTTGTGCTGGCCCAGGGGTATCACGCTCATCTTGTGCTGGCCCAGGGGTGTCACGCTCATCTTGTGCTGGCCCAGGGGTGTCACGCTCATCTTGTGCTGGCCCAGGGGTGCCACGCTCATCTTGTGCTGGCTCAGGGGTGCCACGCTCTTCTTGTGCTGGCCCAGGGGTGTCACGCTCATCTTGTGCTGGCCCAGGGGTGTCACGCTCATCTTGTGCTGGCCCAGGGGTGTCACGCTCATCTTGTGCTGGCCCAGGGGTGCCACGTTCATCTTGTGCTGGCTCAGGGGTGTCACGCTCATCTTGTGCTGGCCCAGGGGTGTCACGCTCATCTTGTGCTGGCCCAGGGGTGTCACGCTCATCTTGTGCTGGCCCAGGGGTATCACGCTCATCTTGTGCTGGCCCAGGGGTGTCACGCTCATCTTGTGCTGGCTCAGGGGTGCCACGCTCTTCTTGTGCTGGCCCAGGGGTGCCACGCTCATCTTGTGCTGGCTCAGGGGTGCCACGCTCTTCTTGTGCTGGCCCAGGGGTATCACGCTCATCTTGTGCTGGCCCAGGGGTGTCACGCTCATCTTGTGCTGACCCAGGGGTGCCACGCTCATCTTGTGCTGGCCCAGGGGTGTCACGCTCATCTTGTGCTGGCCCAGGGGTGTCACGCTCATCTTGTGCTGGCCCAGGGGTATCACGCTCATCTTGTGCTGGCCCAGGGGTGTCACGCTCATCTTGTGCTGGCTCAGGGGTGTCACGCTCATCTTGTGCTGGCCCAGGGGTGCCACGCTCATCTTTTGCTGGCCCAGTGGTGCCACGCTCATCTTGTGCTGGCTCAGGGGTGCCACGCTCATCTTGTGCTGGCTCAGGGGTGCCACGCTCATCTTGTGCTGGCCCAGGGGTGCCACGCTCATCTTGTGCTGGCCCAGGGGTGTCACGCTCATCTTGTGCTGGCACAAGGGTGTCACGCTCATCTTGTGCTGGCCCAGGGGTGTCACGCTCATCTTGTGCTGGCCCAGGGGTGTCACGCTCATCTTGTGCTGGCCCAGGGGTGCCACGCTCATCTTGTGTTGGCACAGGGGTGTCACGCTCATCTTGTGCTGGCACAGAGGTGTCACACTCATCTTGTGCTGGCCCAGGGGTGTCACGCTCATCTTGTGCTGGCCCAGGGGTGTCCTGCTCATCTTGTGCTGGCCCAGGGGTGCCACGCTCATCTTGTGCTGGCCCAGGGGTGTCACGCTCATCTTGTGCTGGCCCAGGGGTGTCACGCTCATCTTGTGCTGGCCAGGGGTGTCACGCTCATCTTGTGCTGGCTCAGGGGTGCCACGATCATCTTGTGCTGGCTCAGGGGTGCCACGCTCATCTTGTGCTGGCCCAGGGGTGCCACGCTCATCTTGTGCTTGCCCAGGGGTGTCACGCTCATCTTGTGCTGGCACAAGGGTGTCACGCTCATCTTGTGCTGGCCCAGGGGTGTCACGCTCATCTTGTGCTGGCACAGGGGTGTCACGCTCATCTTGTGCTGGCCCAGGGGTGCCACGCTCATCTTGTGCTGACCCAGGGGTGTCACGCTCATCTTGTACTGGCCCAGGGGTGCCACGCTCATCTTGTGCTGGCCCAGGGGTGCCACGCTCATCTTGTGCTGGCCCAGGGGTGCCACGCTCATCTTGTGCTGGCTCAGGGGTGCCACGCTCATCTTGTGCTAGCCCAGGGGTGTCATGCTCATCTTGTGCTGGCTCAGGGGTGTCACGCTCATCTTGTGCTGGCCCAGGGGTGTCACGCTTATCTTGTGCTGGCCCAGGGGTGCCACGCTCTTCTTGTGCTGGCTCAGGCGTGCCACGCTCATCTTGTGCTGGCCCAGGGGTGTCACGCTCATCTTGTGCTGGCCCAGGGGTGCCACGCTCATCTTGTGCTGGCCCAGGGATGGGATTCCCTTGTGAAAGACTGGACTAGACTCCTTTGGGGGGGCTCCACCCCCATCAGGGCTGTTGTCATATTATGTATTTCCATGGATGTAAAAGTATACAAACCATTTATTACTTAATTAGAAAGTTACAATATGGTCAATGTTACATTTTATTAATGTTTCTTTCAAGGTTTTTTGTCAACATGGCCAAGAAAATAAAATAAATACTTTACACGAAATATTTACTTAAAATAATATTTTATTTAAAAAAGAAGAATTTGTTGGAGCCGATTTCGATAGCTTCTAGAAATATCCCTGAAGCATCTATCATTAACGAAAAGATCCCTGGACAATCCTCGTACATCTCCACACAGGACACGTGGACGTAGAATACCCTCATTGGCGAAAGACGTCACCATATAACGAAGATACCAAATGCATTCATCCCACCGTAACCAGAGACCAAATACTCCTCTCCCCTATTATAAAAAAGAATAACTGTCCCCACACCAATGGAAGAGACCACCGGCCTCCCACCTCCGGTCATTCCCACCTTCGGTCATTCCCGGCCACATAACAGTAATATATTACAATCATTATTTATTGCTTCACATCATGGCGTTGGCTCTTTGCTGGTCACAGGTAAGTTGAGTTTGGCAAAGAGACGGAAAGACGCAGAGATACTGGAATGTGATCAGATAGTCCGGCCAACTGTGTGATGAAAAGGAATTTATCCACAACCTGGAAAGAAGAGGGAATGATTAAAATGAGTAATGTAGATCTTTGTAGATCTTATCACCATACGATAGCCAAGGAAACTGGACCTAACAGACTGAATATCTGAGAGATAACTGGACAAGAAGAGAGGATAACGACCAATCACAATGGAGGAAACGATCAACTATGAAACATTCTGAATTAAGAAACAGATCGAGAAGGTAAAGATGGCTCTCCCAGGCCCGAAAACGCATAAAAGCAGCAAAGAAAGTACTTTATCTGGACTTGTTATTGCACAATGTCGGATCGTATCGATATATCAAATATCTCCTCCCTCATCCTCTCCCCATAAATGTCTTCTAAATACATATATATTTGTTTCTCCGACCCAGACTGCACAGCTGGTACTTATTATTTTTTCTTCTAAATACTTAGAAGACAAAACAGAGATCCAAAGGACAATCATCCCCCAAATAAAGATAACCACACTCTACACAGACATACAACGTCACACACTCCACACATACATACATCACACACTCTATACGTACATAAAACATCCCCCAATCTACACATACACACGTCACACACTCTATACGTACATAAAACGTCACACACTCTATACGTACATACAACGTCACACACTCTATACGTACATACAACGTCACACACTCCACACATACATACAACGTCCCACACTCCACACATACATACGTCCCACACTCCACACATACATACAACGTCCCACACTCTACACGTACATACAACGTCACACACTCTATACATACATAAAACGTCACACACTCTACACATACATGAGAGTGAACAGCCCTGTCTCGTCCCATTATTTATATTGAATCTAGGCGATTTAAATCCAAGGCCAATGACAGAGGCAGATGGGGCCACATATAGAGCTTTAATGGCTCACCTTGCAAAATCACCCAACTTTAGTAGAGTAAGCTCTAAATAGTCCCATCCGACCCGGTCAAAGGTCTTTTCAGCATCCAGGGAGAAAAAGACCGCTGCTCTTTCCTTTTTTTTTTAATAATTAAATTGAAAACCTTCCTGGTGTTATCTGAACGTTGCCTCCCGGTATAAAGCCAGTTTGGTCACTGGATACCAGTTTAGTTATTACTTGGGCCAATCTCATTGACAGAATTTTAGAATATAATTTGGTATCCAAGTTTACTTGTTCGATGATTTGGACATCCAGTTGGGTCTTGTTCTCGTTTTATGTTGGCTTCACGCATTTCCTCTGGGGCTTTGCCTTTTCTCATGATTTCATTTAAAGCGCAATTCGCAAAGCCTTCTGGTCCTGGTGCAGATAATGTTTGTAATTTTATAATTGTTATAGAAATCTCCCTTTACGAGATATCGCTATTCAACATTTCCAAATCTTTATTTGTGATTTTAGGTAAATGCAGTTTCTCTAAAAATATTTGTATATCATCTTTAGATGTTAGTTTAAATGTCTCTCTTCCTCTATATTACACAATTTTTGTAGAAATTAGAGAATATTTGTCCTATTAATATTTCATCTTTATCTCACAGATAATCTTTTCTTTTCCTTGTGATTCTATTTTTCAGTTTCTTAGCTACGGATTTACCTTCCTTATTACCAAAGTGCTAAATTTTCTGTTGAATTGACCAAATAGATCTATCAACAAAACTTTGAGTTATTTTTCTGATTTGAGCTTGAACTTTAGTAATTTCTTCTGTAATATTCGTAGTAGGGTTTATCTTATTCTATCTTTACAAATTACTTAGTTTAATATACAGTGATCTCAATGGTACACCCCTTGCTTTCTTCTGTTGTATTTTCCATTTAATAAGAATTCCTCTAGTGAAAGCTTTATGGGCATCTCATAAAGTAACATTGAACGAAACTGAATGCTCGTTAGTTTCAAATAAATCTAATAGAGAATTATCAAGTTTCCAATCTGGTCTTAAAATGTTAAAGTTGCATTCAATTCTTTGCTGAAATATTTTGAGACTCTTTCTAAATGTGGAGTTATAGCTCTTTAAATAGGTTTAATCTCAAAATAAATGGTATTTTACCTTCCTGTCCATGTGTTTCTTGTATACAGGCGATATCTGACATTTTTTATGGAATGATTTAAAGATGGAATCTCTCTTGACCGCGAAGTTCAATCCTTGAACATTCTGACTATTTATAGGGACAATCCATTTCAAGAGAGATCTAATGAAAAATCCAAGTACTTCCTTGGGTCCCTTAAGATTTGGTTCCGGACAAAGAGAGAAGATGACAAAAACAAAAAGAAAACACACAACAAGACGACCATAACCCGTCCAAAAAAACACAACATAATATCTATACAAAGGTCGATGTAATCTGACTCTTGCAGAGAACTAATTAACATAATAAAAGTTCAGAATGACCACTTCAAAATTATTATTATTATTATTGTTTATTTCTAACGCGCCAACATATTCCGTAGCGCTGTACGTGAGATAAGGTCAATACAAATCAAACATA
Organism: Discoglossus pictus; assembly: GCA_027410445.1. Taxonomy (NCBI): domain Eukaryota; kingdom Metazoa; phylum Chordata; class Amphibia; order Anura; family Alytidae; genus Discoglossus; species Discoglossus pictus. Next base: position 567,435,983 of record CM050163.1, on the reverse strand, counting down.
GCAAAGGAAGGGCCCTGTCTTTGAGCCTCCAGTGTCCATAGTGCTTTCCCCAAAGCTACGCGCAGGATAGAAACTCACAGACTTACAACTTAAAGGTATTGTGTGAGGAAAAGGAGGGAGAGAGAGGTGATGAGCGTGTTAGGGTGGAAGGTGAGACGCTTCCTTAAAGAGATGGGTTTTTAGTGAGGTTTTGAATGTTTTGAGGCAGGAGGACAATCTGGTGGAGTGAGGCAATGAGTTCCAGAGAATAGGGGCAGCATGAGAAAAGTCCTGAAGGAGAGAGAGTTGTAGAAAGAAAACAGTCATTAGCAGAACGAAGAGGGTGGTTGGGGGAATATTTGGAGATGAGAGCAGAGATGTATGGGGGTGCGCTATTGTTACGGGCTTTGTAAGTTAGGGTCATGATTTAAATTTTTATTCTGGAGTAAGTGAAAGAGAGGTGATGCCGACACTGAACGTTGTGTGCGGAAAATGAGTCTAGCAGAGGCATTCATAATGGATTGAAGTGGAGACAGTCGGGTGGTGGGTAGGCCAACAAGAAGCGAGTTGCAGTAGTCTAGTCGAGAGATGAGAGAGTGTATAAGGAGTCTAGTTGTGTCTTGTGTAAGATAGTGACGAGTTCTGGAGATGTTTTAGATGGAGAAGACAAGATTTAGTTAGTGATTGTATGTGAGGGATAAACATACCAAAATAAATAGTTCTCTCTATAGGTCTGGGAATGTCAAGCTAATTTACGCTTGAGCTCTTCGATGGTTTGCATGTGGTGGAGAGCGTAGAGCAATCTATTTTCATTTTCTCTTTTTTTATTTAAAGAAGCTAAAAACCTATTTTGGCAAACATGGGAGAGTGCGTTGGTGCACGTTTTGGTCAAAAAGATAATTTCCTCGTCTAATTATCCCCATCTTTCCCCCTTTCTTTTTTCTCCTTATTCATTTTCTCCTTCTCCTTTCTCTTCACAGGGATGGGGACGGGCTGCGTGTGAAGAGGAAAGGGGGAGTGAAGTGAATAGAATTCTACGTGATTTTATACAATTCTGAGATATCTTCATCACTAAACCAATCTATTTGACATCTTGATCCAATGGTATCTCAGCGATTTCTTCATAACGTGTAATATTATTCAGTGTAGTTAATTCTAAAACGTGAATTTCTACAATAAAGTAATGTCTTAATATTTAATCTAATCTGTTTACATTTTAATCCAATTGGATCTATTGGTTTATATATATATTAATTCAGTGAGTCGTGATTGTAATAAATTAAGTGGTTCGTTAGTTACCTACACTTGTGATAAATTAAGTGATTACTCAAAAAAAAGAAAGAAAAAAAGGGGGGGGGGTAGTATTTGATTTAACCTCTCTTAGGTATTCCGTTTTAATTGACCTGGATACAGACACCAATTCACTCCTCCCATTTTGTACTATTTCTTATTGCATCCTCATCCATAAAATATGGATAACATTTTCCATTTACTCAGTAATGGTATTTAAGTCAATTATAAATTTACTATATAAAGTGTGTTTATTTTTTTCTCTTTCCCCCTTTGAGCTGATTGCCATGTCTGAGACGATGATATCTTAGGACACCAAGAAGATGCCTTCCTTTCAGGAATTTTTTGCTTTCTTCAACTGAGCATATTTCTGGAAACCCCATTTATAGTTTAGATTATTAGCCCTTAAAAGGTTTGCAATTCCCTTAAATTCTTTCCGTTTGATGAGAATCTCTCCAGATATATACAGAAAAATTCTCAACATTTCATAAGGGACTTGAAAATGACCTTTTTCAAAAGATGCTCTTAATATAACTTCTTTACAATTTAAGTAGTTTAACAATAACGTCACGCTTTAGGCAGTGGAATTCAGTGCATTTTATCGGGGTATGTTCCTCGTGTTCAGGTTTCACTACATAAGACAGAAAGATAGCCATTTATATTGGAACATCTTTATATTTTCTGCAATACCCCCAACTCTAATGTTACATCTTCTAGAAAGGTTTTCAGATTTTAAGCATCTAGAATTTAAACTCTGGATTTCTTCTTTTAGATCTTTAATTCCCCCCCAACAAAAGGTTATTATCTCCAATAATATTATTTTGGCAAGACTCCAGATCTTCTGTTCAGCTTAATAAAGATATTATTGCCTTTGCATTATTTGCAATTTCCTGTGTTAGCTCAAGTTTTATGGAAGTTGGAATTCAGTCAATTGGGTTTTTATATTCTCTAAAGTAACGTTGCCCTCCTCCAAGTTGGACTTCCAGTGTACGGACTTCCAGTGTACGGACTTCCAGTGTACTATCGTTAACCATACTTGAGCTCAGGGTAGCGTCTAGTTGTGTACGTGAATCTGTAGTGCCCTCCAATTTATCTTTGGGAGACAAAAAGTCACCACTGCTTTCCCCGTTTTTTATTTTATCTTTCAATTTATTTTTAGACATTTGGTTCTGTTTATTTCTCGTATTATCCAGATGGAATTTGACTTTTCTAATCTTTATGTGTTACGATTTGTTCTGAGTATTTGTTTCACATTGGTTATGTATATTTTACTTTAGTTATTTCTTGTCTTAGACAGGGTGTATACCCTAAATTAGATACTAATTGCGAGGGAAAGGTTTGTTAATTAATACCAACTCAGAATATAAAAAATATTTACAATAGAGATAATAGTTCAGTCTGAAAACAAATCCAATTGGGGTCGAAATTTAACATTAGATGTTAATTTCCAAAGTTTGTTCCACTCCAACAAGAGCGAGAGACAATGGGATTGGGATAATTGACAGATATTAGCTCGCCAACTTATTTCTTCTTGAAAGGTAAGTCTTTTTTTCCCCTTTCCCCAACTCCTTCATATTTACGACATGAACAAAAGGCCGTCAGAAGGTTGTTTAGCAGAGACAGGATGAGGTAGATCAGGGTTGTCTCTATTACAGGAGAAGGTGCCCTTTATGTTCCCCTTTCTTCTCTTCCTTCTCCCTTTCTGATCCCATATATCAATTCCTTAAGATCTTGAATGCAAATTATATATTTTAATCATATAGGTTTAAAAAAACAAAAACAAAGAAAAAACAGCAAAAAAGTATTTTCACATGCCTCTCCAATCTTGGGTGGAGACGTAACTTAATACCGCTTTGTATAGTCTATGTTTGGAGGATTGGGAGACCATTGTCTCTAAAATTTTGATCCCACAAATGATAGGGCGCCTCTTGTAGATCTAGTAACACTCCTGATAATTTAAACTTGATCTTTTCCAAACAAAATCCATTTCTTTAAGAAGTATTTCAGATTTAGTCCAGGAGAGTAATCTTTAGCCCCATCAGTTATGAAATGAAGTTCTTCAGTGTAGACTTTATTTATCCATCTACTTCTATTTGTGCGCAGTCCGGGTACAACTCACATGTATCCTCCTGGTCAACTTTCAGGGTAGAACAGTGTATTGCCTCATTTTTAATGCAGCGCTGGATGTTGCGCTCCCCTTTAGAGTCCGGCGATCTGCTTCCCCTTCCTCCATTAAGCTTTTTCACCTCCTCAGCTCAACTGTTGAAGGGAGCGCTGTTAAAATCCAACAGCGGCCCCAGTCAGCTGTCGGGCTCTATTATTGAAAGTGGTGCTGTACTGTACGGCGACAGCAGCGCCAACCCACTGTCGGTTTCCTATCACATAGGTAGCTGTATTACACACGGATTGTAGCATCTGTCAGCTATTTGGCGTTAAATGGAGCACTGCGCTGCACAGCAGCGACATTACCTTCATGGTTGTAACAATCTGCTTTAGCTCCCCTATTTAGGGTCTAAGGAAATATATTAACCGTTTCCCACCTCTGGCTCCCAAGTGCTTAGCCCAGGCTGCTTCGTATTAGCTTTCATTCAAAGTTTCGAGCAGAATGGCTGTTTGCAAATGCTCTCCACTCTCAAACCCCCATTTGCCCGCCAGTAATTTGTGCTGACCACTTCCTGGGCGTGAGCCATCTCCACCAGTCCATAGCTTGTACTCGAAGACCTAAGATATTCTAGAAGCACTAGCTCACCCTCCTTCCCATTCTTTTCTTTGGATTTCCAATGTATACTTAATACTATGCATTTGACCAATTTTCATCACCTACCCATCACCACTGGTTTTCCTTTTACCCGTAAGAATCACCACTAAGCATATTTTGCCCCTACCTTTACCTATTTTGCCTTATCCATGCTCTTACACAACCCCTCCTCTACCTGGCTGTTAACTGAATTTCTTCTCCTCAAACATATACCTCGCCAGCTATGCCTCCTCAAAACATCTTCACCTACTCATCCCCATACTTAACTGCTGCAAGTTCCATTCTCATCTCCTATCACTCTCACTCCTTCTCCTGGCTACAGGAGATATCTCCCCTAACCAAGGGCCCTCACTCATTTCCACCTACCCCCAGCCACACTCCACCCACCCAGAATCTAAAACCCACCACTTGTCACAAACCCTCCACTTTGCCTTTTTCTTGTGCCCTCTGGAATGCCGGATCTATCTACAGTAAACTCACTTTCATCCATGACCTATTCATTTAAAACTCCCACAATCTACTGTCTCTCACGGAGACCTGGCTCTGCTCACCAGAGACTGCCTCCCTGCAGCGCTCTCTCGTAGTGGCTTTAACCTCAGTCACACACCTAGATCTGGGAACAAACAAGATGGTGGTGTGGGTGTATTACTCTCCTCTCACTGTACATTTCCCCTCAGACCCCCTGACCCATCCCTCCAATTCTCGTCTTTCGAAGTTCACACTATCGACCTTTTCTCACCCATCTGTCTACATGTAGCTGTGATCTATTGCCCGCCTGGACAATCCTCTATTTCTGGATAATTTTTCCACCTGGCTACCTCACTTTCTCTCCTCCAATGTTCCTTCACTTGTTTTTGGTGACTTTAACATTGCTATTGACACCTCCACCTCCCCAGCAGCCACTAAACTTTCACTCACCTCCTCCCTCGGCCTCTCGACTCACCAAGCTGGATACTCCCTTGATCTTATTTTTAAGAATATCTGTACCACCTCTGACCTACTCATCCATCTACTACCTCTATCTGACCACCACCTCCTAACCTCAATCTCACCACACCTTCCTCTCATTACCCTTATTCAACCCCAGCTACCATTACCCACAGAAACCTGCATGCACTTGAACCACAACAGATCTGAATTGTGCTACAACCCCTTCTTAGCCCCATCACCAACCTCACCTGCCCTAACAATGCCAATTCACATTAAAACTCGACTGTTACTTCCACCCTTGACCCGTAACCTCATGTAGACGCCCTCGCTCTCATCCACAACCACAATACATCCAGAGGTCCCGCACGGCTGAACGACTGTGGAGGAAATCCCGCACCTCCGCAGATTTTCTCTACTACAAGTTTATGCTGCGCTCCTACGTCTCTGCCTTCAATCTTGCCAAACACTATTTCACATCTCTAATATCTACTCTATCCTCCAATCCCAAATGTTTATTTGCCACATTGAAAACCGTTCTCTGCCACCCCACACCTGTCCCTCCCTGTCTCACTGCTGAAGACTTTGCCAGCCATCTTAAGCATAAAATGTAAAGCATCTGCAACAAACTCTCCTCACAACGTGGCTCACACACTCCCTCCTCTCAGCTAACAGATAGCCCCCACAGCCACTATGCACGGCTTTGACCTTGTAATAGAGGATAAAGTCTCCAGCCTACTATCATCCTCTCGCCTTACTACCTGTCTTCTGGACCCTATTCCATCACATCTTATCCCTCCCCTCTCCATCACACTTATCCCAACTCTCACATGTCTCTTCCCTAAATACTAGTCCATTTCCATCATCTCTAAACACACCATAATCACACCCATTCTTAAGAAACCCTCATCTGTATCTGATTCTCCCTCTATCACCCTATCACTCTACTTTGCTGGCTTCCAAACTACTTGAGGGTGTCACCTACAATCACCTTACCCATTTTATCTCCTCTACCTCCCTTCTTGATGCTTTCCAATCTAGTTTCCGACTGCAACATTCCACTGAGACAGCTCTCACAAAAGTCACTAATGACCTGCTCACTGCCAAGTCAAAGGGTCGCTTTTCTATTCTACTTCTTCTGGATCTCTCTGTCACCTTTGACAACTCTTTTCTAATCCAAATTCTCCTCTATCATGGCATGCGTGACACTGCTCCCTCATGGCTCACATCATACCTGTAAGATCAGACATTTAGTGTCTCCTCCTCTGGCACCTCTTCTTCTCCTCATCCTCTGTCAGTAGGTGTACCCCAAGGTTTAGTCCTAGGCCCCCTCCTCGTCTCCATCTATACATCCTCACTTGGTACCCTAATAAAGTATTTTGGGATACAGTATCACCTCTATGCAGATTATACTCAAAGCACCAGATCTATCCCCCTCTCTTCTAACACGTCTCCAACTGCCTCTCTAGTATATCGTTTTGGATATCTGGCCACATCTCAAACTCAACATGTCTAAGACTGACCTCCTAATCTTCCCACCATCTACTACAGATTCAATTCCTCACATCTCTCTCACTGTTGACAACGCCATCATCACTCCCACTTCCGAGGCCCGCTGTCTTGGGGTTCTATTGGACCCTGCTCTCTCTTTCATTCCTCACATACAGTAATTAACAAAATCTTGTCTTTTTCATTTAAAAAACATTTCCAAAATACGTCACTACCTCACCCAAGCCACTACTAAAATTCGAATACACTCTCTCATCATTTCTCGTCTCGACTACTGCAACTCGCTTCTTGCTGGGCTCCCAATCACCCCTAGATCTCCACTGAAAACCCATAATGACGACTGTTAGACTCATCTACCAACGTTCAGTGTTGGCAGCTCCTCTCTGTCACTCCACTGGCTTCCCGTAGCTTACAGAATAAAGTTTAAAATCATGACCCTAACTTACAAAGCCCTCAATAATAATGCACCTCCATACATCTCTGCTCTCATCTCCAAATACTCCCCCACATGCCCTCTTCATTCCTTCTTCTTTCTACCTCTAACTCCCGCCTTCAGGACTTTCTCGTGCTGCCCCAATTCTCTGAACTCCTTGCCTCGCTCCACAAGACTATCTCCCTGCCTCAAACCCTTCAAAACATCACTAAAAACCTATCTGTTTAAACAAGCCTATAACCTTCCACCTAACATGCACAACACTCCTACCTTCTTCCTGTACCACACCCTAACCCTTTCGTTTGTAAGTCTGCGACTTTTCAGTCTTGCAAGGTGCCTTGGGAAAAGCACTATGCACACTAGATATTAAACTCAAAAACAGGGCCCTCCATTCTTTTTGAAGTGTTGTTTTGCTTTGGACGCAACCCATTATTATTATTATTATTATTATTATTATCTTTATTTGTAACACGCCAACATATTCCGTAGCGCTATACAGGGGTTGAGTACATGGCAAAAACATTGCAAATGATGGAGGGCTCTGTGTTTGAGCTTAGAATCAAAATGTACATAGAGCTTGTTTCCAAAGCACCGACACAAAATTGAAAACTCGCAAACTTACAATCTAAAGGGTTTGGGTGTGATAAGAGAGCGTGATAGATGCAAGATGGCGGTGTGAAGGCAATTTGTTCAGTCAGGTGGAGGTGTCTGTGTGTTGTACTGTAGATTGTGGGAGTAGATATTATTAAGCTGTGGAGTGTGAAATTGTGCATATTAAGGCTGGAGGTGATAAGATTTCTTAAACAAATGTGTTTTTAGTGATTTTTTTAAAGGTTTTGAGGCAGGAAGATAATCTAATGGAGCGAGGCAAGGAGTTCCAGATAGTAGGGGCAGCGAGAGAAAAGTCTTGTAGGCAGGAGTGAGAGGAGGTGATAAGAGAGGGGGAAAGAAAAAGGTCATTAGAAGAACGAAGGGGGCGGTTGGGAGAATATATAAGTAGATATAAGATATAAGACTGTTGTTGAGGGCTTTATATGTTAGGGTCATGATTTTAAATGTGATTCTGGAGGTTATGGGAAGCCAGAGCTGCAGACACTGATCGTTTAGTATGGAAGATGAGTCTAGCGGAGGTGTTCATTATTCATTGGAGTGAAGACAGACGAGAGATGGGAAGGCCAGCAAGGAGTGAATTGCAGTAGTCGAGTCGAGATATGATGAGAGAGTGTATTAGAATTGTAGCTGTGTCTTGTGTAAGATAATGACGAATTTGAAAGATGTTTTAAAGATTTTGTTATTGATTTTATGTGAGAAATAAGAGAGAGGCAAGGGTCTAGTAGAACCCCAAGACAGCGGACCTGGGAGGTGGGAGTGATGGTGGCATTGCCAAAAGTGAGAGATATTTGAGGAGTGAAAGCTATAGTAGAGGGTGGAAAGTCAGAAGGATAGGAGGATAGGCTAGAGAGGCAGTTGGCAACTTGAGCTAAAAGAGAGGGGGATAGATCGGGTGCAGAGAGGTAGATTTGGGTGTCATCTGCATAGAGATAATACTGGAATCCAAGGGATTTTATTAGGGTATCAAGGGCAGGATGTATAGATGGAGAAGAGGAAGGGACCTAGGACTGAACCTTGGGGAATGCCAACAGACAGAGGGAGAGGTGAAGAGGTGCCCCCGAAAAGGAGACGATAAATGATCATTCTTGGAGGTACGATGAGAACCATGAGAGAGCAGTGTCTTAAATGCCGAGGTAGGAGAGAATGTGGAGTAGAAGCGGATGGTCAACTGTGTCAAAGGCGGAAGAGAGATCCAGAAGAAGCAGAATAGAAAAGTGGCCTTTAGACTTGGCGGTGAGCAGGTCATTGGTGACTTTTATGAGGGCTGTCTCAGTGGAGTGTTGGGGCTGAAAGCCGGATTGGAAAGTGTCAAGAATGGAGTTAGAAGAGATGTAACTGGTAAGGTGGTTATAAACGAGCCGCTCCAGCAGTTTGGAAGCCAGGGGAAGTAGAGCGATAGGGCGATAGTTAAATGCCACGTCAGAATCGGATGAGGGCTTCTTGAGAGCAGGTGTAATTATGGCATGTTTTAGAGATGATGGAAATGTGCCAGTGTTTAGGGAAAGGTTGAAGATGTGTGTGAGAGCTGGGATTAGTGTAGGAGAGAGGGAGGGATGAGCTGAGATGGAATAGGATCTGAAGGACAGGTGGTGAGGTGAGAGGATGATATTAGGATGGAGACTTCATCCAATGTTGCAGGGGTAAAATAGTTCAAAGTGGCTGTGGGAATAGAGGGGGGGTAGATTGGGTGTTGTTGGTTAGTTTTGAAATTGAAGTGTGTAAGCCTCGATGGGAGGAGAGTTCATTGCGGATAGATTTAATTTTATGTGTAAACTGGTTGGCAAAGTCTTCAGCCGTGAGACAGGAAGGGATGGAAGGAGGTGGTGGGCGGAGGAGAGTATTGAAAGTGGCAAAAATAAGTTTTGGGTTTGGAGAACAGAGTTGATATTAGTGATGTAAAGTACCGCTGTCTGGCCAGGTTGAGGGCAGAGGAGTAGGAACGTAGCATAAACTTGTAGTGAAGGAAATCTGCTGCGGAGCATGATTTCCTCCAGAGCCGTTCAGCAGTGCGGGACCTCTGGATGTATCATGTGTGTGTAGTGTGCCATGGCTGTGGAAGAGAGCGAGGGCGTCTGGGTGTGGTTATGGGGGCAAGGGTGTCAAGGGTGGAAGAGAGAGTAGAGTTGTAGTGTGAGGTGTCGGAGCAGTTGAGGTTGGTGATAGTGCTGAGAAGAGGTTGGAGCACAGTGGAGAGCTGAGTAGGGTAAAGTTCAGATAGAGGGAGAGGGTCGATGACTACGTTGGAGGTATGGGTAATATTGGTGAAAATAAGGTCAAGAGAGCGTCCAGCATGATGAGTAGAAGAATCTGTAAGAGGCCGAGGGAAGAGAGGTGAGTGCGAGCAGTTTGTCGGCTGCTGGGGGTTGTCAATGGCAATGTTGAAGTCACCAAGTATCAGTGTGGGAATGTTGGAGGAAAGAAAGTGTGGGAGCCAGGAGGAAAAGTGATTGAGAAATTGAGAGGGAGTACCTGGGGGGCGATAGATTACAGCAACACGTAGAGAGATAGGAGAGAAGAGGCGGATAGTATGAGCTTCAAAAGATGAGAATTGGAGGGATGGGACAGGGGGTATGAGGTGGAACGTACAGTGAGAGTAGAGTAATACACCCACACCACCATCTTGTTTGTTCCCAGGTCTAGGTGTGCGACTTAGGTGAAAGCCACCATGTGAGAGTGCTGCAGGGGAGGCAGTGTCTGAGGATGAGTGCCAGGTTTAAGTGAGAGCCAGTAGATAGGTCGTGAGTGAAAGTGAGTTTAATGCAGATAGATCGTGCGTTCCAGAGGGCGATGGAGAGAGGAAGAGTAGAGGGTTTGTGACAAGTGATGGGTATCAAGTTCTGGGTGTTTTCGGGTGTTTGCTGCCCTTGGAGCGGAGCGTGGCTGAGAGCAGGTAGAAATGAGAGAGGGACCTGGGTTACATGTTGGCACGTTACAAATAAACAATAATAATAAAAATAAAATGCGCAACCTAAATCCATCCAACATCATATGTCTCCGATTATAAAGACAATGCCTTCCATATCACCAGTAACGCTACCCAACTAATACCTGTCCAGCCAGCCCACTCCCTGTACTTGTGACAGTCATTTCCCCATCTAATCATGACTCACCTGACTACAATCACAATCACTTCTCCTCTCCTGACCACCATCTTGCCTCCTTCAACCCAATGAGCACCTAAACCTACACAATTAATCATGGCCCTTGAAATGTCAGGTCAGTTTGCAACAAACCTACATGCACCCTTGAAGGGTATTTCTCTATCCAACTGGAAGTGCTCGCTCTCAGAAAAGCATTGATATCCATGGATAACACTGCAAACCCTGCTGCCCTGATGTCTGCCACCACTATTTATCATTCTGCCCCTACACATCCTAGTCTTCTTCCAGTCCCAATTCCTCAACCTTTTTCATCATGCATCTCCCACCAGATCTCAACTCTGTTCTTTGAGAACCTAGAATGTTTCCATTATCCCATCCTTAATCTTAACCTCATCCATGGCTTTACCACCTCAGCATTGCTTCCTCGAACATCTCCACCAATCCATGTCTCTGACAGCACTACTAAGCTTAGGATGCATCGCATCTACAAAAACAGCATCTCATCCCAAATTCTTTAATAACTTTCCTTCCATCCCCCAGAACACCTCCTCCGGCTTGACTCTTCTAACACTTCATCTTTTTATCCTGTCACACAAACAACCTCATCCATACCTTACTCACACCCTAAAAGATAAGCAATATCATCGTCATGAAAAAGAAACCGCCTACAAATGCTCCCATTGTCACCCTTATACCTGCATCGAACGCTACCAGTTTGCAGACTTCCTGACAAAGTTACTACCAAACCCATATATCCCATCCATAACTTTTCTAAACCCTAATAATATTCTACCCACCCCAATGTTCTTCAACCCTTCTACCTTTCAGTGATCACTACTAAAGTCTTCTCCTACTTCACCAATAAAACCTCACTCATTTCCTACGCAACGCCTACAGCTAATCATTTCTCCAGCTCCAACTCTACCTCAGCAATTGAAATCAGTGCTTTAATTTTCAGATCTCAACCAACTGATGGCCCCAGTCTCTGTATACATCTTACCACTGCTCAGTGTCCCCTACCTCATCTCTCTCTACTTGTTCCCTTTTGCGGCAATCACAGCTCCAAGTCGCTTTGGATAAGTCTCTATGAGCTTGCCACATCTTACCACTGGGATCTTTGCCCATTCCTCCTCCCATTGCTCCAGCTCCTTCAAGTTGGATGGTTTGCGCTTGTGAGCAGCCATCTTTAAGTCTGACCACAGATTTCCTATTGGCTTGAGGTCGGGGCTGTGTCTCGGCCATTCCAACACATTTACATGTTTCCCCTATTCTCCCCAAGTGTTGCTTTAGGGGTCATTGTCCTGCTGGAAGGTGGCCCTCCGTCCTAGCCTCAAATCACGCACAAAAAGGTACAGGTTTTGCTCAGGAATATCCCTGTATTTAGCACCATCCATCTTTCCCTCAACTCTGACCAGTTTCCCAGTCCCATCCACACAGCATGATGCTGCCACCGCCATGTTTCACTGTGGGGATTGTGCTCTTTGGGTGATGTTATGTGTTGGATTTGCGCCAGACATAGCGTTTTCTTTGAAGGCTGAAAAGTTCAATTTTAGTCTCATTAGACCAGAGCACCTTCCTCCATACATTTTGGGAGTCTCCCACACGCCTTTTCGCAAAATCAAAACGTGCCATTTTGTTTTTTGCTGAAAGTAATGGCTTTCTTCTGGCCAACTCTATGGCCCGTACGGCTTATTGTCGCCCTATGTACAGAGACTCCAGTCTCTGCTGTCGATCTCTGCACCTCCTCCAGGGTTACCTTAGGTCTCTGTGCTGCTTCTCTTTTCATCCCACACAGGTTCAAGTCAGCAGTCATTATTGTTCTGCTTAAGACCCTCGTTCCATCCATGCTATCATATTAGCTACATAAAGTAAACTAACTTCCAATTGACTTTATGCCAACTTCATTATGACTTCCATCCCAATCACCTGCTTCATGTAATGCCGTTGTGTCTTCTGTTCTCAACCTCCTTGATCTGTCAACGGCATTTGTGGATCACACAATGTTTATTTCCACTCTTGCCAGCACTGGCATTGCCATCATACCACTTGCCTAGCTCCTGTCCTATCTTACAAGACGCTCAACAGCTGTAGACTTCAAAGTTTCAACTTACTCCCCTTCAGATGTCTTCCCCAAAGGATCTGTCCTAGGACCGTTGCTCGTTTCGCTGGTCTGTGCCAACTTTCTCAAAGGCAACATCACTAAGTCGGTGCCTGCCATTATATGTATTTAAGCCCTCCTAATTGGTGGACGTCCTCCTGACTTTTCAGATATTTAAAGGCATATGAGTGCGATATCAGAGATCTAAAATGACTTTGTCTTAATTTTATATCAGAACATGTAAACTTTATTTTATAAAAACCCTAATACAGGTGTCATCTCTTACTGATAGTGATTTATATGCCAAGTTGTAGTATTTGCATCATCCTTATAATCGTGTTCCAATATTCTAAAACACTGCTGCTTCATTCTGATGTGGTAATTTACACATCATTGCAGTAAATCAGATACACACGAACATTTTATTTTGGATTCAACCCACTTACAACTAGATTGTGATGTTTAGTTTGGGCTTAGAAGTGAAGTTATTAGGTTCATTGTATAAAGGAAGAATGTTACAAGTTACAGTGCATTGCAAAAGTATTCACCCCCTTGACTTTTTACCTATTTTGTTACATTACAGCCTTAAAGTCAATGTTTTGTTAATCTGAATTTTATGTGGCGGATCAGAACACAATAGTCTAAGTTGGTGAAGTGAAATGAGAAAAATATATACATAAAACTATTTATTAGAAATGGAAAACAGAACATTAGCATGTGCGTATGTATTCACCCCCTTTGTTATGACGCCCATAAAAAGCTCCGGTGCAACCAATTACCTTCAGAAGTCACATAATTAGTGAAATTATGTCCACCTGTGTGCAATCTATGTGTCACATGATCTGTCATTACATATACACACCTTTTTTTGAAAGGCCCCAGAGGCTGCAACACCTAAGTAAGAGGCACCACTAACCAAACACTGCCATGAAGACCAAGGAACTCTCCAAACAAGTAAGGGTCAATGTTGTTGAGAAGTACAAGTCAGGGATAGGTTATAAAAAAATATCAAAATCTTTGATGATCCCTAGGAGCACCATCAAATCTATCATAACCAAATGGAAAGAACATGGCGCAACAGCAAACCTGCCAAGAGACGGCCGCCCACCAAAACTCACGGACCGGGCAAGGAGGGCATTAATCAGAGAGGCAGCACAGAGACCTAAGGTAACCCTGGAGGAGATGCAGAGATCCACAGCAGAGACTGAAGTATATGTACATAGGACGACAATAAGCCGTACGCTCCATAGAGTTGGGCTTTATGGCAGAAGTGGCCAGAAGAAAGCCATTACTTTCAGCAAACAACAAAATGGCACGTGGGATACTCCCAAAATGTATGGAGGAAGGTGCTCTGGTCTGATAAGACTAAAATTGAACTTTTCGGCCATCAAAGAAAACGCTATGTCTGGCGCAAACCCAACGCATCACATCACCCAAAGAGCACCATCTCCACAGTGACACATGGCGGTGGCAGCATCATGCTGTGGGGATGGGACTGGGAAACTGGTCAGAGTTGAGGGAAAGATGGATGGTGTTAAATACAGGGATATTCTTGTACCTGCACCACTCTGTGCGTGATTTGAGGCTAGGACGGAGGGTCACCTTCCAGCAGGGCAATGACCCCAAACACACTGCTAAAGCAACACTTGGGGGGGTCTAAGGGGAAACGTAAATGTGTTGGAATGGCCGAGTCACAGCCCAGACCTCAATCCAATAGGAAATCTGTGGTCAGACTTAAAGATGGCTGCTCACAAGCGCAAACCATCCAACTTGAAGGAGCTGGAGGAATGGGCAAAGATCCCAGTGGTAAGATGTGGCAAGCTCATAGAGACTTATCCAAAGCGACTTGGAGCTGTGATTGCCGCAAAAGGGAACAAGTAGAGAGAGATGAGGTAGGGGACACTGAGCAGTGGTAAGATGTATACAGAGACTGGGGCCATCAGTTGGTTGAGATCTGGAAATTAAAGCACTGATTTGAATTGCTGAGGTAGAGTTGGAGCTGGAGAAATGATTAGATTTAGGCGTTGCGTAGGAATGCTGGGAGGAGCTGCGATTGCCGGAAAAGGTGGCTCTACAAAGTATTGACTTTAGGGGGGTGAATAGTTATGCACAGGGACTTGTTCTGTTATTTTGTCCTATTTGTTGTTCGCTTCACAATAAAAAAAAATCTTCCAAGTTGTGGCGTGTCCTGTAAATGATGCAAATCCTGAGACAATCCGTGTTACTTCCAGGTTGTGAGGCAACAAAACACGAAAAAATGCCGCTGGGGGAGGGGCTGTGAATACTTTTGCAAGGCACTGTGTATTTGACAATACTCTACCTTGCCTATTGTGTCACGACATATAAGAACTAATAGTATAACAATATACCAGGTCGTGTCAGCGACACTTTTTATGATAAACTCCTGATAACGGTGTCATCTCTTAATGAAAATAATTGATATGATAACTATGTTAACTTCGTATTCTAGAGATAAGAGTGTTTCTATATAGATAAATAAGCTCGGTCACACCTCAGTATTCGGGTCTCTAAATCATCTTATATACAACTAATATAAATAATTATCAGTTATATCTGTCATTGTTTTTTTTGCGATTATGTTCCGTAATCTGAGAGTTAGTTCTGGTGCTTGTTGAGTGATCTAGAACAATCAGGTATCACAAAGGGAAAAAAGAGCAGATGGGTGATCAGGTACAGTGGATATAAAAAGTCTACACACCCCTGTTAAAATGTCAGGTTTCTGTGCTGTAAAAAAATTAGACAAAGATAAATCATTTCAGAACTTTTTCCACCTTTCATGTGACCTATAAACTGTACAACTCAATTGAAAAACAAACTGAAATCTTTTAGGTAGAGGGAAGAAAAAATATAAAAATTAAATAATATGGTTGCATAAGTCTGCACACCCTTAAACTAATAATTTGTTGAAGCACCTTTTGATTTTATTACAGCACTCAGTCTTTTTGGGTATGAGTCTATCAGCATGGCACATTTGCCCACTCTTCTTTGCAAAAACACTCCAAATCTGTCAGATTGCGAGGGCATCTCCTGGGCACTGCCCTCTTCAGATCACAATCGGATTCAGGTCTGGGCTCTGGCTGGGCCATTGCAAAACTTTAATCTTCTTCTGGTGAAGCCATTCCTTTGGTGATTTGGATGTATGCTTTGGGTCGTTGTCATGCTGAAAGATAAAGTTCCTCTTCATGTTCAGCTTTCTAGAAGAAGCCTGAAGGTTTTGTGGCAATATTGACTGGTATTTGGAACTGTTTATAATTCCCTCTATCTTAACTAAGGCCCCAGTTCCAGCTGAAGAAAAACAGCCCCAAAGCATGATGCTGCCACCACGATGCGTCACTGTGGGTATGGTGTTCTTTTGGTGATGTGCAGTGTTGGTTTTGCGCCAAACATATCTTTTGGAATTATGGCCAAAAAGTTCAACCTTGGTTTCATCAGACCATAACACCTTTCCCCACATACTTTTGGGAGATTTCAGATGTGTTTTTGCAAAATGTAGCCTGGCTTGGATGTTTTTCTTCGTAAGAAAAGGCTTTCGTCTTGCCACTCCACCTCATAGCCCAGACATATGAAGAATACGGGAGATTGTTGTCACATGTACCACACAGCCAGTACTTGCCAGATATTCCTGCAGCTCCTTTAATGTTGTTGTAGGCCTCTTGGTAGCCTCCCAGACCTGGTTTCTTCTCGTCTTTTCATCAATTTTGGAGGGAGCTCCAGTTCTTGGTAATGTCACTGTTGTGCCATATTTTCTCCACTTGATGATGACTGTCTTCACTGTGTTTCATGGTATATCTAATGCCTTGGAAATTATTTTGTACCCTTCTCCTGACTGCTACCTTTTAACAATGAGATCCCTCTGATGCTTTGGAAGCTGTCTGTGGACCATGGCTTTTGTTGTGGGATGCGACTAAGAAAATTTCAGGAAAGACCAACTAGAGCAGCTGAACTTAATTTGGGGTTAATCGGAGGCACTTTAAATGATGGCAGGTGTATGATGACTCCTATTTAACATGATTTGGAATGTGATTGCTTAATTCTGAACACAGCTACATCCCCACTTATAAGAGGGTGTGCAGACTTATGCAACCACATTATTTTTTATTTTTCTTCCCTCCACCTAAAATATTTCAGTTTGTTTTTCAATTGAGTTGTACAGTTTATAGGTCACATTAAAGGTGGAAAAAGTTCTGAAATGATTTATCTTTGTCTCATTTTTTTACAGCACAGAAACCTGACCTTTTAACAGGGGTGTGTAGACTTTTTATATCCACTGTAGCTGTCAGTGTTTTTAACTAGTGGCTTCAGGATGTTTTCAACAAGACCAGATAACTGTTCAGTCAGTGTGTAGACTTTTTATATCCACTGTATCACAAGGGAAGGAAGGTTGGATGATCAGTTATTGTATCTAGGCTATTTTGGCAGGGGTAGATGGTTTTCATGGAGATGAAGAACACAAGTTAAATAAAAGTAGTCTTCCTATGTAACAGAACTTATGTATGCAGCGGTCCTATCATAGGCGTCCTTGAATTCTCCATCTTAAGGTTCTCATCCATCTCTGCTGAATCAAATTACTCCATACTCACGGCTTGAATCTCCAAACTGGTTTCCCGGTAAAGGATATAATCAATTCGACGGCCAGTCCAATGCTGACAGTTGGTGTCCTGGGGAAGCGGTGGAGCTACAAAGAACTTTCTTTCAGTGTCTGACTCTAAAGTCCTGCAAATAAAGTCGAAAATAAAGTCTAAAGTGAGCAAGACTATTCCAGATAAGGAGACCAATATCCAGATACAAATACACAACTGGTTTGATCCATCATCAGTCTCTCGCCAATCATACACTTTCACCTTTTTAGATTCTCTGGAGTATTCACAGCTTCATGATATAATAATTCTTGTCTAAGGAGAGTTCCTGAAAGACAAACAAAGCAGCACTGTTGCGAGCACATCCACCATCTGGGTGACTATCCGGCCTAGATACACAAACAAGGTTCTAATTTCATGGATTTGATCTGTATCGGCAAACATGATCTATGAAAGACTCTGGATTATTTTTGCCGCCAATTTATTACACAGAGAGAAAACAGACGGACTTCTTCACCTGACTTTTCTTAAGCACACTGCAGCTCTCATATTAACTAGTAAGTAAATCTAATGAGATTCTGAGGGGCTGATGACACTGATAAGAGTCAGTACTAGGGTTGGGTTTTGACTATGATGTACAAGCACTGTCACTGAGCAGGGCCTATGGGGCAGCTGCAAGCATGTTGCAATAGAGCTGTTACCTCTGTGTAGGTGCTAATGATGTCATGGGGCAGGGCCAGTGACATAAGCCCAGGGTGCTTCCAAGCTCCATGATATTCCTGCCGATAGGCAGAGCTGGCCACGCCCCTGATAGACACAGGTAGGAGGCGTTACACAGCTATGCTTGAGGAGAAAACAGGCAGCTTAAACGCCAAGAAAAAAATGTTCACTTATTTATTTTAAGCTGCATCCTGTATTTAATGGTCAAACATATGAGTTTTACTTGTAAATCCAATACAGAGGTCCTTTAGTTCATGTGAAACATATTTGTACAGAAAGCCAATTTCTGTCCAATCAGAGGCTTGGGATAAGAATAAGGTCATTCTGAAGGTTCATTAAAGCGAGTGTTTTATGTAGATAATATGGGCATACTAGATGTTCCTTTAGTTCTTCTATGATTACCTCTATGCTCATGTACATGTTGTATATACACATTTATGTGTGCGTACCATTAGTTGCTTCTCTGATATAAACAACCTCCTCCGAGCCATCCATCCTCTAAGACCAGCTTCTCCAGAGCTACTTTGGACTACTTTGTCCGGTGTATAATTGTATGGATTTCCCTGGTATGGTGTCCCTCACATGTTTACTGGACACAGAACCTTTTTACTCACCGACTGTTCCCAGCACATCCTGCCCGGCGCGGTCTCGACACGGATCTTTATAGATAGAAAATAAATGATGTTTTTGTTCCAGACAGTCATCTGAAAACACAATAAGAACATGCCAGGTAAGGTCCACATACACAATACTGGTCACACAGAGCTGGACATTACATTCATACGGGAATAAATAGCACAAGGACCACCAGCATTGGAATACACAAAATGGAGAATCACAAATAAAGTACGTCTGGTAATAAATCTGATATGAATAAGCCTGGCCAATTCTTATTGAAGTAAACGGCTCTCTTATTTTGTTTGTATCCTTTTGCTGAAACCATTAAACACTTAAGATATATACAACTATAAAGCAAGTAACTGCCCTATGGGTAGATTGGGGTGTGGAGGAACAATATAAACTGAACTTGGGACATGATATTAAACATGGATCTTGTACACAGGCAACAAAAGAATTACAGAGAAAAGATATGTGAGGGTTTAGTCATAGCAAGTCGTGGCCAAAAATGTCTATAAAAGGCCTTATATAGACACAAAGAAAAAAAGTTACAATACAGTGGATATAAAAAGTCTACACACCCCTGTTAAATTGGTAGGTTTCTGTAATGTAAAAAAATTAAACAAAGATAAATCATTTCAGAACTTTTTCCACCTTTAATGTGACCTATAAACTGTACAACTCAATTGAAAAACAAACTGAAATCTTTTAGGTGGAGTGAATAAAAATAAAAAAATAAAAATAATGTGGTTGCATAAGTCTGCACACCCTCTTATAACTGGGGATGTAGCTGTGTTCAGAATTAAGCAATCACATTCCAAATCATGTTAAATAGGAGTCAGCATACACCTGCCATCATTTAAAGTGCCTCCGATTAACCCCAAATAAAGTTCAGCTGCTCTCGTTGGTCTTTCCTGAAATTTCCTTAGCCGCATCCCACAGCAAAAGCCATGGTCCACAGAGAGCTTCCAAAGCATCAGAGGGATCTCATTGTTAAAAGGTATCAGTCAGGAGAAGGGTACAAAAGAATTTCCAAGGCAGTAGATATACCATGGAACACAGTGAAGACAGTCATCATCAAGTGGAGAAAATATGGCACAACAGTGACATTACCAAGAACTGGAGCTCCCTCCAAAATTGATGAAAAGACGAGGAGAAAACAGGTCTGGGAGGCTACCAAGAGGCCTACAGCAACATTAAAGGAGCTGCAGGAATATCTGGCAAGTACTGGCTGTGTGGTACATGTGACAACAATCTTCCGTATTCTTCATATGTCTGGGCTATGGGGTAGAGTGGCAAGACGAAAGCCTTTTCTTACGAAGAAAAACATCCAAGCCAGGCTACATTTTGCAAAAACACATCTGAAGTCTCCCAAAAGCATGTGGGAAAAGGTGTTATGGTCTGATGAAACCAAGGTTGAACTTTTTGGCCATAATTCCAAAAGATATGTTTGGTGCAAAAACAACACTGCACATCACCAAAAGAACACCATACCCACAGTGACGCATGGTGGTGGCAGCATCATGCTTTGGGGCTGGAACTGGGGCCTTAGTTAAGATAGAGGGAATTATGAACAGAGACAAATACCAGTCAATATTGGCACAAAACCTTCAGGCTTCTGCTAGAAAGCTGAACATGAAGAGGAACTTCATCTGTCAGCACGACAACGACCCAAAGCATACATCCAAATCACCAAAGGAATGGCTTCACCAGAAGAAGATTAAAGTTTTGGAATGGCCCAGCCAGAGCCCAGACCTGAATCCGATTGTGATCTGAAGAGGGCTGTGCCCAGGAGATGCCCTCGCAATCTGACAGATTTGGAGTGTTTTTGAAAAGAAGAGTAGGCAAATCAAAGTCAAAATGTGCCATGCTGATAGACTCATACCCAAAAAGACTGAGTGCTGTAATAAAATCACAAGGTGCTTCAACAAAGTATTAGTTTAAGGGTGTGCAGAATTATGCAACCATATTATTTTATTTTTTCATTCCCTCTACCTAAAAGATTTCAGTTTGTTTTTCAATTGAGTTGTACAGTTTATAGGTCACATTAAAGGTGGAAAAAATGAAATGATTTATCTTTGTCTTATTTTTCTACAGCACAGAAACCTGACATTTTAACAGGGGTGTGTAGACTTTTTATATCCACTGTATCACTCACTAAACATATATATGTGAAACAATTGGTGAATCCAATATATAAATGCTACGTAAGCACCTCATTAACAGGAAATTAGACACTGGGCTAATCGTATCCCATTGATATGTCAATTGCCACCAAAGTAGACAACCATAGACCATGGGTACTCACCTGGGGAGCAGTTGTCGAAGTTAAAGTCCCCACATAGTATGTCAAAAGCAACAATGTCTCCAACCTCATGGTTCTCTGATTGGAAGTCTGACACCCACTGAAGAAGCATCGACATCTGATCACAACGTATAGGACCATCCTCTGTAATGCAAGGAAAGCGATCACATTATATTAGGCAGTGTCGCACTGCGAGCAACCTGATCTACGGGATAGTATACAATGCATCAAGCAACACGTACATGTTGGGTCACTTCATATAATCACACATGGTGTCCATCTTATTCAATTCCCAGTGGAGAATGCTGGATTTGGCCAGATATTCAATCCAGCATTTGGGAAGTTTGGGTGACAAATTAAACCACGAACACAGTAAATAAGTCAAACTTTTTGCCCAAGAGCCGGCGGGTTTATTATTCACAAACACAAATAATGAAAGTCGGTTTTAAGGCTAGAAAATTCTAAGCCGTGATTCACAAATCCCCAAAACCGTCACAATATGCAATGGATACGAGTAACTGATACGAGTAACTGACCAGAAAAAAGTCTCATCTCCTAGACGTACAGGAGGTACAAGACGTCTCACCTCCTGGATGTACAGGAGGTACAAGACGTCTCACCTCCTGGATGTACAGGAGGTACAAGACGTCTCACCTCCTGGATGTACAGGAGGTACAAGACGTCTCACCTCCTGGATGTACAGGAGGTACAAGACGTCTCACCTCCTAGACGTACAGGAGGTACAAGATGTCTCACCTCCTGGATGTACAGGAGGTACAAGACGTCTCACCTCCTAGACGTACAGGAGGTACAAGACGTCTCACCTCCTAGACGTACAGGAGGTACAAGACGTCTCGCCTCCTAGATTTACAGGAGGTCCAAGACGTCTCGCCTCCTAGATGTACAGGAGGTCCAAGACGTCTCGCCTCCTAGATGTACAGGAGGTCCAAGACGTCTCGCCTCCTAGATGTACAGGAGGTCCAAGACGTCTCGCCTCCTAGATGTACAGGAGGTCCAAGACGTCTCGCCTCCTAGATGTACAGGAGGTCCAAGACGTCTCGCCTCCTAGACTTGTTAAAATCGGAATTCTATTGCCACAAATCCTTTGATCTGTAAAGCCCGTAACTGTTACATTTGAAAATCGCTATTAAATTGCTACGAATCCCCAAAGACGCCCTGTCGTTCAAACCCGTAACCCGGAAATGGAGGCAAAAATATGATGGCCTCCAAATAGGACCTGCAAAGGGTTTACAGACAAGTTCTCAACACTGTAAAAGACAATATAAACACACCAGTGGACATTAGAACATGGGGAGGCACGGAAAGGCGTTACAATGACTTGCGCAATAATCCACTAATAAAAAATACGCATTAAAAAATATTTGATTTATCATATATGTTGGAATGGCCATGCATATGCCAATATGAAAAGCCATGCTGCAACTTGCATAAAGCAATTAAAGACACACTACCTGATTAAATAGCAACACAAAAACATGAAACTGATACGATATTAACCCTTCCTCACTCACAGAGGCTCTAATGTGGACCCTGGAATATATATATATGATTGCATATACATCTCGCTCATCACATCTACATTGGGAAAACAAATAATGGTCAAATGACACCGCCACATCACATATATCAAGTACCAAGGAAACATTTTATTATTTGTTGTTCAGTCCTTCAGTTGTGTCCGACTCTCTGATATCCTATGGACTGCAGCACATTTAGTTTGGTCTTTTCCTGTGCTGTTCCACAGATACTGGAGTGGGTAGACAGTTCCTTCTCTAGAGGACTGTGATTTGTCTGACCTCTCTGCTATCACCTGCCCACTTACAGTGGCCCTACATGGTATAGGTCACAGCTTCACTCAGGTACACAAGCCCCTCCACCACCACCACTTAGCAATCCAGAAGGGGACCAGGGGAACATACACCACACTAATGTAAATTGATGAATAGCAATACATAATGGGAGGTCACCAACTGGGAATGGCTATACATCCTGGCACATGGCCACCAGCAATGGCGTGGTACTCACCAGGATGGGCGTAGTGGAGATTACCCCTGATGGAGGTGAGTTGCTTGTTGATCCACATGCCTCTGCACAGCCTTCAGATGTTTTTGCGGCCCCTCCTGATGGGCTAGAGGAGATTAGTGTGGTGTATGTTCCCCTGGACCCATTCAGCATTGCTAAGTGGTGGTAGTGAAGGGGCTTGTGTACTGCAATGAAGCTGTGAGCTATACCATGTAGGGTCACTCTAGATGGGAAGGTCAAAGCAGAGAGGTCAGACAAATTAGTCCACTAGAGAAGGAACTGACAACCCACTCCAGTATCACCTATCATATTCCTATTAGGCCATCGTGGAATATTGATACATGTATGTGTAATAACCCTTCATTTTGATTATATATGATATATATTATTATATGATATCTAATGCTTTTATGACTATTATTATATTTACTAGCGAATTGCCCGTCAAAAAATGACGGCAATGAAATTGTAAGGTAGCTAATGCTGTTTAGTGTGTAATAATGAAATATATAATACATTAATAAATGAATATACTTTACCTATTTTAAAGCATTGTGTGGAAGAGCTGTGAATGTGTTTTGATGTTGCTGCAGCATTAGTGGTGTGGATCTGCTGTGTAAGCGTGCTGAATGTGTGCAGTGTAACACTGTGCGTGCGCGAGCCCAAACCGTTGTCGTGTACTTCCGCATTGGCGTCAAATGGCGAGTAATGTGTGTTATACGTTTGTATCGGAATATCCGTAGGTGTTTTGTGGTGTTTTGCGAGTTTCTTGTGGTGTTTTGCGAGTTTAGAGTGCTGTAGCCTCGTTTTCGTTTTGTTCGGCGGCCATTTTTTCTCTCGCTTCGTTTTTTTTTTAGTCTCTAAACTGTTTTATTTGAAGTAAAATCGAGGTGTAAGTTGTATTTTTGAGGTGCTGGGTGCTCCCTCTTGGTGTAGGTAAGTTTTTTATGTATGTGGTGTGTGTATGTATTGTGTTTTACATTTTGTAATGTTCGCGAGTTGCGTCCGAGTGTTGCGAGTCCATAATGTGTGTGAACGTGTGTCGTATGTTGTTTGCGAGTGTCGTAATGTGTGTGTCGTACTGTTTGGGTTGCGACGTGAAGTTTGCGAGGGTCCTCAGTTGCTGGCATGGAGCGCCTTCGGCGCTCCATGCCAGCAACTGAGACCCTCGGGCAGTGCCCTCGCTACGCGAGGGCCTCGGCTCGCTGCGCGAGCCGAGGCCCTCGCTACGCGAGGGCCGCAGCTCGCTACGCAAGCCCGCAGCGTTAGCAACAACTCGTACGCTCACAACTATATATGTGATTGATCTACTGCATAGTAACTAGGGCTCATTAGTTATAGTTATATATATATATATATATATATATATATATATATAGGAATGTGACACAAATGTGATGAATGTGGATGTACCATAACCCCAACCATTGAAAACACACTGACTATGTGAGAACGGTATAACAAAGCTTTATTTCATACACAGAGCACAATCAGACTTGGATAAGACTGTGCATTAATATCATAAGTGTGGTGTGGGTGGATCCCGGGAGAGCAAGAAGCTTGTGGGAAAAAGGGGATACCTACAGGGGATAATGTCATAGTCTAGAATAAGGATGATGCATAGCAGCTACCAGGGTCAAATGTGGTCACTACACCACTGCAACCGGAATCTGATGGAAAAGGATCATCACAAATCACTCCATTTAATTGAAGAAACCATTAATGTGCATAGCACTTACACCTTGTCTAGATCTGCTCAATGAGTCAACCTCTGAACTGTGTAATCCAATCCAGTTTCACACATACAGTGTGGTGACAAAACAAACATATGAAAAAAAGTGGTCAACTAAAAAAAGACAGGAGGATAAAAAAAAAAATAATCAAAATGTACAGTACAGTGCTAAATACTGTACCAATATACCAACTCACCCGATTCCTATCTGCAAGCATTACTAAAAATATATTACACTATTACTTACACCTCATACATTTCCTCCACAATGCTTGCAGATGCAGAAGATGCCTTCATGGACCTGAATTGTACCTAAAACAAAACCAAATAATAAAAAGGACAAAACCTACAAAATAAGGCCTTAAAAAAAAGATAGGGACTGCAGCATCTCTTCTCAACAACATTCCTCAGTGATCATCAATTGGTGACATGTGAAAAAGAACCCTACATTGTATCCACAGAGAAGAGGATCAAGGACCATGTGATGTGAGGTAGCCATCTGCATACAAAATATCACCATCACATAGGCCAAGATCCAAGAGTCTGTAGCCAGGCTAGATTAGGTTAACATTGTGACCAATAGATGGTCACTGAGAAGTGCTGTTGAGAAAGCACAAACATATGCGCAGGCCCTAGGTCCTCCTCCACCTAGGTACAGGGCCCAAATCTCCTGTGGCTGACTGCCATCTCCTTGGTGGTGGTAAGGGGGAGGCAGCGGCACCTGCAGTGGTGGAGGCATGGTGGGAGGAGGGAGGGGGTGGTCGGGGATGGGGCTGGTGATGGTGACTCCCTGGAATGCGCTCTGGTCCGCCTCAATCCTGAGCAGCCCGTCCAGATAGGACGGGCTGGTGATGCTTACTCTCTGCCCTATTGCGTCTGGTCAGGCTGCGCATTACCTCCACATGATTGGCAGAGATGCGCAGCATGGCCTGATGTTGTGGATGGAGGCCCATGGGGCGTGGCATGGTGAGGTGGTGGCGTGTTAGTGGGGAGGGTCTGGGGCCCGGGTGGAGTATGTTGCTAAATGGGTGGTGGTGTTGTCTGGCCTGGTGGTGGCGGCCAGTCCAGCGCACGGCTGTGGGCGGGAGGAGGTGGTGGCTGGCTGGTGTCATCACTCCAGTGGGATGGCACCGGAGATAGCCTCAGTCTCTGGAGGAGGGGGATAGTGGTGTTGAATACCGTCAGGGTTTATGGGCTTGCGTCTACGGCCTGTAGGTGGAGGCATGGTTAAATGTAATAGCTCTGTAACTACGCCGAATTTCAAGCCTGAAGGCTTTACGTGTGTACCAGGGCCGAAACAGGCTTGGAATTTAATATGGCCCCCAGACTTTCATAAGAATTCTAGAAAGTCCAATTCCTATTAGAATGAATGGGGGGTCATGAGCAATGGTAAAGGTCAAGTACAGGTATACCTCGCTTAAAGCTTATTCACTATAACGCTGTTTTTCCTGCCAGATCCCTTTTAACGCTCTGATTTTCTATAGCATTGACGCGCTATAACGCTGTTTTTCCTGCAGGACCCCTTTTCAACGCTCTGATTCTCTATAGCGCTGATTTTTCTCCCCAAAGAAAACAGAATCCAGGGTGACCCAGAAACTTTAACATCAATAATTTGAAGTTTATATTTTTGCTAATGTTCAGTTAGTGTTAGTGTTATGTTTGCCGTTTCTTTGATGTTCATATAAAACCCAAAAAGTAAAAATTTCAATAGAACTTGTGTTTTTTTCCATGAGTTCCCCTATCCCGATCTTCCCCGTGTTACAATGCCACCCCCCCCGTGTTACACTTGTTTCGCTTGGCGCTCCTGTTGACTGGAACCTCTCTCGTAATTTGTGATTAACCACAAGACAAAGCAGAAGAACTTGACTTCAAATCTGTTTGTTGAAACACGCGTTTTGACAATTTAGCTAACTATACTTAATCGGTTTCTTGAATCCCCCACAGAAGTCTACGGATCCTCATCACTGCGCTTGGCGCAAGTTCATACACAGTCAGGACCATAGCCCCGCCCTGGGACGCAAAGTGAACTGGGTATTGCGGTTGGCTACTGGAAGTGCCCACTGGTTGCCCTTAAAGTTGTACTAACCCCCAAAAAATATTTTATTGGCCCAATGTAACTGTTGCACCCTAAAACACATCCTGCACATAAAATAAAAGCTCAAAAATAATGAAAACCTGGGACCTGGGGCCTGGGGCCCAACATTATGCAATAACATAACTTTAAAAGTGTCATAGTCCCTTTAGATAGTGGCCATTACAAATGTCATAGTCCAACATACTGGAGTAGCTGCATGGGCTAGTTGTCTTCCATTGTCGTATTTCAGCCCAAAAGAGTCTATTAGTCCAGGGCATCATGACATGTACAAAGGTAGGGGCCAAAATGATATAACAGGACAAATAGTCTGTCCAATAAGAAACCAAGATTTAAAGCCAAAAGTCAATATCAGAAAAGCGAAAAGGACTCTGACTAGTATGACAGATATTCAGGCTCTGAAGGGTGACATTATAGTGCTACCAACCCTATTGTCTACTCACCTTCTGGAGCATGCAAGTGGGTACAATTCATGTACCCAACAATCCTCTGACTTCCATGAGTATCCCCAATCTGAACCTGAAATAAAAGATGGAATGACCTGCGCATTAGAGGCATCGCACTCCTAGGGCAATCTCCTATGTAGATACAAAATAGGAAAGATAGGTGGGTTTTTGGGGGATTCTTGTGTATTTTAGGAATGTATAAAAAGTAGCTATTTTTGGGTTCTGATTCAAAAGGAAGTCAAATTCTGATTTGCATATAACTTTAGTATTTAGACCACTTGTTAGAATATCTTTAAGTGCCTCAATAAAATCATCAGTTGGATCTTTTCCTAATTTTTTTATAACTTTTTTTGTCTTTGAGGAGTCTTTCACATTCCAAAATGTAGCCAGTTTTATCAAGTATGACTATATTCCCTCCTTTATCTGAATTTCTAATAATAATGTTATTATCTTGTTGTAATTGTTTTAATCAGATTATAGTTGACATTACTTTTATTAGAAATTTTTGGCATATCACGAACCACGTTATTCACAAATAGCTCAGTATTGGGACTTAAACTTAGAGATGGTGTATGTTTGCTTTTTGACTTGAAAGCAGAGTAAGGACCTGTAGATTGAAATTCTTCATTTTCTGCTAATAAACTTTCAAGACTTCTCAAAGTCCTAGAATGCAAAGGTTCTATTGGAATTTTATTCTTCTTTTTAGAGAAGAACTTTTTTAGAGCCAATTTTCTGGCAAACAAATGAGAGTCCTTTACCCATTCAAAGAGGTTAAAATCCCCTGTGGGTGAGAAATTTAGGCCTTTTTTGAGAACTGCTAAATGATCATTTGATAGAGTTTTGGTTGACAGATTGAATATTTGTAAAGAATCTAGTTCTTCCGTATTCTTTTTTGTTAAGGTTTGTACGTATCTTGATTTTTTCTTACCCTTCCTGATCCTGCTCTTAGATCTAAAAAAGTTTTAGTTGGTCTTTTTACCATTTAGTTAATCCTGGTGTTTCATTTGTTTCCAAATCAGACCATTCTGATTCAGACGTGATATTATCTACATGTGTTTTAGGGATAAATTGTTTTCTAGATCTTCTGAAAATATTTCCACTTTGGAAATCATTTAAGTCCCTATGAAATTTCTTTTGTTTCCTATCAACCAATATTTTTTTGAAATTCTCTATATCTTTTTGCAGTTTATTTTCTAGTTCTATAAAGTTGGGGTCTGTGTTGTGTTCTCTTATTTTTTCCACTTATTTTTTCAATTGTGAATCAATCTCTTTCAATTGTGATTGTTCCCACTCTAAAATTAGAGTCATAAGTTCCTTGGATCATCTCAACAACCATGGAGCATAAATAGCTCCTCTGACACTCCTCCGGTAACCCCTGATGTAATTTTCAGAAACGTACGTCGGGTTGCACGCACTACGCCGCGACGTCGCTCTATGACGTCACACGCAGACGCATAGGCGACACGCGGGTAGTTTGGAGCTTAGGCGTTTTATAATCACATAGATCAACCATCTATATCGAAAAGATACACAAATACTATCCATATCAATCTCAAATCTAGGAGCAAATATAAGAGTGTGGAATTTGATAGTATATACCCTAGCTCTATAGTTCGAGTAGTGGAATATATAATTATATTACTATTTCAGCATTGGACTTTTCCTTATAACGTATGACTGTATAAAACCCCAATACCCTCACTCAGCACTAGCACTTTATTTCTATTGTATTCAATACTATTATACATTATCATTTACTCTATCACTATTAGTACTAGACACTTTATGAAAGTGCAATATATATAAGTGCAAACACATAGGTCTAGCATTTGGACTTACGTTTCTGCCACTCATTAATATTACACCATAACCTTATGCACCACTGTACTTCAGATGATTTACCACTCTAAACAAGAGGATATAGGGACTATTTGAATAATTTCAGTCAATATAAAAGGTAGCCCTTAAAAATGTCTTCCTTCCCTACTTACTTTATCTTGTCAGAATTTCAATATTTTAATCACAAGTTTTTAATAATATTAATAAATGTTAAGTTTTATATTTTTGGCTGTTCTATATTGTCATTTGGGCAGAGGGTGTGCACTTTAATCCCAAAGGATACTTCTGCTGTCCTTTTCTTTTTTGTCAATCTCCTATGTAACCCACATAAATTATGTATTAAAACGGTTCACTGTACCTCCCAGAAATGAGTGAAACTTTACCTTGACACACAACAATCCTTTTGCAGCAAGAGCATCCTCACCTCGAGAGTTAGGGTAGTAATAGTAGTTGGCATTTAGAGGCAGGTGTCGACTTGCCAAGAACAGACCACTATTAAAAAACTTGAACCCACAACCAAGTGGCCCACGGTAACCAATGTCATAGAGAATGTGAGGGTAGGTGGCAGCCAATGATTTGCGTAGTTTGCGAGATGTCCGACTATCAAATACTTCCTGTAGGCACAAAAAGTCTGCACTTGAAGGAAATGAAAGGGAGATTTCTCCAGGGAACTGTCCCTCCTTCTCTGTTGTATCTACCATTGGCAGAATATCTTCACTATCACATATGGAGGCTGAGCTCTGATACGCTTGGCCATTAACAGGATCAGGGGCTTGTCCATGGAGAGCCCCAAGGAGATGACAAATGGTGGAAGTACGGCACTGCGTATGTCTGAGGTTACTGAAACGAGCCAGGCCATCAGGTAGCAAACATAGGTTGGCACTGATGACTATAAATGAGAGGTTATCCACTGGATCTCCCTTTGGTGAGATGGTTGGCCTGTTATCCTGCTGATAGCAAAAAGGACGACGACATTTCTGCAGAGGACACCAGAGAAGCATCCCAAGAAAACCAAGTGGCAGAGAGAGCACAAAGAGCAGCAGGAAGACTGGGGCAGCCAGGAGATGGAGGAGCCTCATGCCATGACCTTGTGAATGCTCCACACTCGTGGCTACAACGCAGCACAGGAGCCGATCTAAAAACCAGTAAGAAGGAAAAAGAAGAAAAGAGCTGAAAGAAAAGAGGGCAGCCAAGAAACACCAGTGGAAAGGGGATTCGTGTAAGGACATGGAAGCTGGAGTGAAGAGGTAATATAGAGAAGAAATGATGGGAACACAAGGATAAAGGGAAGAATATGGGGCACAATGAGGACAAAGAAAAGGGTGATGTGTGGGGTGAAAAACCTGAGGCACAATAAGGAGAGGGTTATATGGAGAAACAAAGTTGAGATACAATAAGAAGTTGTAGAGAGAGATAAGTTTGGGTACAAAAGGGAAACAGAATAGAAAAGCAAAAATGGGACACAATGTGGCAAAGACGGGCAAAACGTGGGTACAAAGACAGGGAGAGGGCTATGCAGAGAAGGAATAAAGTGGGGCGAAGGTGGGGATGGTGAACGGAGCTGCTCAGGGTGAAAACAGTAAGGGAGATTGGGAAGATAACTGTAAAAAGAGGCAGAGGCGGGAGGAGGATGGAGATAGAAAGAGAGCAAAAGCTAGGAACTATGGGAAACAAGACAAACACAAAGCTGGGGCGAAAGCGTTGTGCGAAAAAGGAGGGAGAAGAAAAGCGAAAAGGAGAGAACGGCTGAATAGAGAGAATTCCAATGGACAGAGATGAAAAAAGGAAGATGGAAAAAGAAAAAGGAGAACGGAATAAAATTAGTATATACATTTATATCACACTATATATCATCAGGTTACACTGTACTGTCTGTATATATTACATTACCTGGACACATTATACAGTCAGGTCCATAAATATTGGGACATCGACACAATTCTAACCTTTTTGGCTCTATACACCACCACAATGTATTTGAAATGAAACTAACAAGATGTGCTTTACCTGCAGACTTTCAGCTTTAATTTGAGGGTATTTACATCCAAATCAGGTGAACGATGTAGGAATTACAACAGTTTGTATATTTGGAGAGGACTGTTTGCCAGCCTCCTGCCCTGCGACTATGGCCCTGGTACATATTGCACTTCAAACACAGTATTCGGCCATACCAGAGTGTATGTCACTCATTCCGGCCCTTTACATACAGGGGGGTCATTCGGTACTTGCCCTGTGTGAACCATGATACCACAGATAGCTATGCCATGGAGCCCATTCATATGATTAAAGACTATGGGAAAGACTTTAGCTACATGGCAATTGAACTGTATGAAGAGGATCTGAGCGCTATTCGGTAGTTTTGTGCGCTCAGATCCCAGCTGTATCGGAACCCATCACTGTTTTACCCTGTTTTATGGTTATTTAATTCTTGGTTAAAATATGATCCTAGTAATATACTGTATGTATGTTGGTTTATGCTCTGCAGAATATTGGCCCAGGCTAGTGCATACCTTTGCAGGAGAGATAATCCTGTTACAGATAAGGAAGTCTATTCAATCTCAAACATAAGAACAAAGAAGGCTGATTTAATCATTGTCTGATTATATCAAGTTGCCTCAGGGAGGTGGGACTCACCTATTGTCCCTATATGTGTATTGTGTGGCCAACTATGGAGAATATGTGAAATGTCTGTGTGTTATGTGAAAAAGATACTTTTACTAACTTTTGAACCCCTGGTCTGATTCATGCCATTTTATATGCCCTTTTATATGTTGTTCCCCTGGGTGAGAGCTATTGAACGGTGCTT
>CM050163.1:567266908-567398578 GCA_027410445.1 Discoglossus pictus | reverse complement strand
CATGTCCCATAGCTCCTTCCTGTCTGTGTCTCCCATCCCATGTCCCATAGCTCCTTCCTGTCTGTGTCACCCATTCCATGTCCCATAGCTCCTTCCTGTCTGTGTCACTCATTCCATGTCCCATAGCTCCTTCCTGTCTGTGTCACCCATTCCATGTCCCATAGCTCCTTCCTGTCTATCACCCATTCCATGTCCCATAGCTCCTTCCTGTCTGTGTCACCCATCCCATGTCCCATAGCTCCCTCCTGTCTGTGTCACCCATTCCATGTCCCATAGCTCCTTCCTGTCTATCACCCATTCCATGTCCCATAGCTCCTTCCTGTCTGTGTCACCCATCTCATGTCCCATAGCTCCTTCCTGTCTCTGTCACCCATTCCATGTCCCATAGCTCCTTACTGTGTCACCCATTCTATGTCCCATAGCTCCTTCCTGTCTGTGTCTCCCATCCCATGTCCCATAGCTCCTTCCTGTCTGTGTCTCCCATCCCATGTCCCATAGCTCCTTCCTGTCTGTGTCACCCATTCCATGTCCCATAGCTCCTTCCTGACTGTCACCCATTCTATGTCCCATAGCTCCCTCCTGTCTGTGTCACCCATTCCATGTCCCATAGCTCCTTCCTGTCTGTGTCACCCATTCCATGTCCCATAGCTCCTTCCTGTCTGTGTCACCCATTCCATGTCCCATAGCTCCTTCCTGTCTGTGTCACCCATTCCATGTCCCATAGCTCCCTCCTGTCTGTGTCACCCATTCCATGTCCCATAGCTCCTTCCTGTCTATCACCGATTCCATGTTCCATAGCTCCTTCCTGTCTATCACCCATTCCATGTCCCATAGCTCCTTCCTCTGTGTCACCCATTCCGTCCCATAGCTTCTTCCTGTCTTTGTCACCCATTTCATGTCCCATAGCTCCTTCCTGTCTGTGTCACGCATTCCATGTCCCATACCTCCTTCCTGTCTGTGTCACCCATCCCATGTCCCATAGCTCCCTCCTGTCTGTGTCACCCATTCCATGTCCCATAGCTCTTTCCTGTCTGTGTCACTCATTCCATGTCCCATAGCTCCTTCCTGTCTGTGTCACCCATTCCATGTCCCATAGCTCCTTCCTGTCTGTGTCACCCATTCCATGTCCCATAGCTACTTCCTGTCTGTGTCACCCATTCCATGTCCCATAGCTCCTTCCTGTCTGTGTCACCCATTCCATGTCCCATAGCTCCTTCCTGTCTGTGTCACCCATTCCATGTCCCATAGCTCCCTCCTGTCTGTGTCACCCATTCCATGTCCCATAGCTCCTTCCTGTCTGTGTCACCCATTCCATGTCCCATAGCTCCTTCCTGTCTGTGTCACCCATTCCATGTCCCATAGCTCCCTCCTGTCTGTGTCACCCATTCCATGTCCCATAGCTTCTTCCTGTATGTGTCACCCATTCCATATCCCATAGCTCCCTCTTGTCTGTGTCACCCATCCCATGTCCCATAGCTCCTTCCTGTCTGTGTCACCCATCCCTTGTCCCATAGCTCCTTCCTGTCTCTGTCACCCATTCCATGTCCCATAGCTCCTTACTGTGTCACCCATTCTATGTCCCATAGCTCCTTCCTGTCTGTATCACCCATCCCATGTCCCATAGCTCCTTCCTGTCTGTGTCCCCCATTCCATGTCCCATAGCTCCCTCCTGTCTGTGTCACCCATTCCATGTCCCATAGCTCCTTCCTGTCTGTGTCACTCATTCCATGTCCCATAGCTCCTTCCTGTCTGTGTCACCCATTCCATGTCCCATAGCTCCTTCCTGTCTATCACCCATTCCATGTCCCATAGCTCCTTCCTGTCTGTGTCACCCATCCCATGTCCCATAGCTCCTTCCTGTCTCTGTCACCCATTCCATGTCCCATAGCTCCTTACTGTGTCACCCATTCTATTTCCCATAGCTCCTTCCTGTCTGTGTCTCCCCCACTCCTGTTCCATAGCTCCTTCCTGTCTGTGTCTCCCATCCCATGTCCCATAGCTCCTTCCTGAATGTCACCCATTCTATGTCCCATAGCTCCCTCCTGTCTGTGTCACCCATTCCATGTCCCATAGCTCCTTCCTGTCTATCACCCATTCCATGTCCCATAGCTCCTTCCTGTCTGTGTCACCCATCCCATGTCCCATAGCTCATTTCTGTCTGTGTCACCCTTTCCATGTCCCATAGCTCCTTCCTGTCTTTGTCACCCATTCCATGTCCCATAGCTCCTTCCTGTCTGTGTCACCCATTCCATGTCCCATAGCTCCTTCATGTCTGTCACCCATTCCATGTCCCATAGCTCCTTCCTGTCTGAGTCACCCATTCCATGTCCCATAGCTCCTTCCTGTCTGTGTCACCCATTCCATGTCCCATAGCTCCTTCCTGTCTGTGTCACCCATCCCATGTCCTATAGCTCCTTTCTGTCTGTGTCACCCATTCCATGTCCCATAGCTCCCTCCTGTCTGAGTCACCCATTCCATGTCCCATAGCTCCTTCCTGTCTGTGTCACCCATTCCATGTCCCATAGCTCCTTCCTGTCTGTGTCACCCATCCCATGTCCTATAGCTCCTTTCTGTCTGTGTCACCCATTCCATGTCCCATAGCTCCCTCCTGTCTGTGTCACCCATTCCATGTCCCATAGCTCCTTCCTGTCTGTGTCACCCATTCCATGTCCCATAGCTCCTTCCTGTCTGTGTCACCCATTCCATATCCCATAGCTCCTTCCTGTCTGTGTCACCCATTACATGTCCCATAGCTCCTTCCTGTCTGTGTCACCCATTCCATGTCCCATAGCTCCTTACTGTGTCACCCAT
Source organism: Discoglossus pictus (assembly GCA_027410445.1). NCBI lineage: Eukaryota > Metazoa > Chordata > Amphibia > Anura > Alytidae > Discoglossus > Discoglossus pictus. Next base: position 567,395,767 of record CM050163.1, on the reverse strand, counting down.
TCTATGTCCCATAGCTCCTTCCTGTCTGTGTCTCCCATCCCATGTCCCATAGCTCCTTCCTGTCTGTGTCTCCCATCTCATGTCCCATAGCTCCTTCCTGTCTCTGTCACCCATTCCATGTCCCATAGCTCCTTACTGTGTCACCCATTCTATGTCCCATAGCTCCTTCCTGTCTGTGTCTCCCATCCCATGTCCCATAGCTCCTTCCTGTCTGTGTCTCCCATCCCATGTCCCATAGCTCCTTCCTGTCTGTGTCACCCATTCCATGTCCCATAGCTCCTTCCTGACTGTCACCCATTCTATGTCCCATAGCTCCCTCCTGTCTGTGTCACCCATTCCATGTCCCATAGCTCCTACCTGTCTGTGTCACCCATTCCATGTCCCACAGCTCCTTTCTGTCTGTGTCACCCGTTCCATGTCCCATAGCTCCATCCTGTCTGTGTCACCCATTCCATGTCCCATAGCTCCCTCCTGTCTGTGTCACCCATTCCATGTCCCATAGCTCCTTCCTGTCTATCACCGATTCCATGTTCCATAGCTCCTTCCTGTCTATCACCCATTCCATGTCCCATAGCTCCTTCCTCTGTGTCACCCATTCCGTCCCATAGCTCCTTCCTCTGTGTCACCCTTTCCATGTCCCATAGCTTCTTCCTGTCTTTGTCACTCATTTCATGTCCCATAGCTCCTTCCTGTCTGTGTCACGCATTCCATGTCCCATAGCTCCTTCCTGTCTGTGTCACTCATTCCATGTCCCATAGCTCCTTCCTGTCGTTGTCACCCATTCCATGTCCCATAGCTCCTTCCTGTCTGTGTCACTCATTCCATGTCCCATAGCTCCTTCCTGTCTGTGTCACCCATCCCATGTCCCATAGCTCCCTCCTGTCTGTGTCACCCATTCCATGTCCCATAGCTCTTTCCTGTCTGTGTCACTCATTCCATGTCTCATAGCTCCTTCCTGTCTGTATCACCCATCCCATGTCCCATAGCTCCTTCCTGTCTGTGTCCCCCATTCCATGTCCCATAGCTCCTTCCTGTCTGTGACACCCATTCCATGTCCCATAGCTCCTTCCTGTCTGTGTCACCCGTTCCATGTCCGATAGTTCCTTTCTGTCTGTGTCACCCATCCCATGTCCCATAGCTCCCACTTGTCTGTGTCACCCTTTCCATGTTCCATAGCTCCTTCCTGTCTGTGTCACCCATTCCATGTCCCATAGCTCCCTCCTGTCTGTGTCACCCATTCCATGTCCCAAAGCTCCTTCCTGTCTGTGTCACCCATTCCATGTCCCATAGCTCCTTCCTGTCTGTGTCACCCATTCCATGTCCCATAGCTCCCTCCTGTCTGTGTCACCCATTCCATGTCCCATAGCTTCTTCCTGTCTGTGTCACCCATTCCATGTCCCATAGCTTCTTCCTGTCTGTGTCACCCATTCCATGTCCCATAGCTCCTTCCTGTCTGTGTCACCCATCCCTTGTCCCATAGCTCCTTCCTGTCTCTGTCACCCATTCCATGTCCCATAGCTCCTTACTGTGTCACCCATTCTATGTCCCATAGCTCCTTCCTGTCTGTGTCTCCCATCCCATGTCCCATAGCTCCTTCCTGTCTGTGTCTCCCATCCCATGTCCCATAGCTCCTTCCTGTCTGTGTCACCCATTCCATGTCCCATAGCTCCTTCCTGTCTGTGTCACTCATTCCTTGTCCCATAGCTCCTTCCTGTCTGTGTCACCCATTCCATGTCCCATAGCTCCTTCCTGTCTATCACCCATTCCATGTCCCATAGCTCCTTCCTGTCTGTGTCACCCATCCCATGTCCCATAGCTCCCTCCTGTCTGTGTCACCCATTCCATGTCCCATAGCTCCTTCCTGTCTATCACCCATTCCATGTCCCATAGCTCCTTCCTGTCTGTGTCACCCATCTCATGTCCCATAGCTCCTTCCTGTCTCTGTCACCCATTCCATGTCCCATAGCTCCTTACTGTGTCACCCATTCTATGTCCCATAGCTCCTTCCTGTCTGTGTCTCCCATCCCATGTCCCATAGCTCCTTCCTGTCTGTGTCTCCCATCCCATGTCCCATAGCTCCTTCCTGTCTGTGTCACCCATTCCATGTCCCATAGCTCCTTCCTGACTGTCACCCATTCTATGTCCCATAGCTCCCTCCTGTCTGTGTCACCCATTCCATGTCCCATAGCTCCTACCTGTCTGTGTCACCCATTCCATGTCCCATAGCTCCTTCCTGTCTGTGTCACCCATTCCATGTCCCATAGCTCCTTCCTGTCTGTGTCACCCATTCCATGTCCCATAGCTCCCTCCTGTCTGTGTCACCCATTCCATGTCCCATAGCTCCTTCCTGTCTATCACCGATTCCATGTTCCATAGCTCCTTCCTGTCTATCACCCATTCCATGTCCCATAGCTCCTTCCTCTGTGTCACCCATTCCGTCCCATAGCTTCTTCCTGTCTTTGTCACCCATTTCATGTCCCATAGCTCCTTCCTGTCTGTGTCACGCATTCCATGTCCCATACCTCCTTCCTGTCTGTGTCACCCATCCCATGTCCCATAGCTCCCTCCTGTCTGTGTCACCCATTCCATGTCCCATAGCTCTTTCCTGTCTGTGTCACTCATTCCATGTCCCATAGCTCCTTCCTGTCTGTATCACCCATCCCATGTCCCATAGCTCCTTCCTGTCTGTGTCCCCCATTCCATGTCCCATAGCTACTTCCTGTCTGTGTCCCCCATTCCATGTCCCATAGCTCCTTCCTGTCTGTGTCACCCGTTCCATGTCCCATAGCTCCTTCCTGTCTGTGTCACCCATTCCATGTCCCATAGCTCCCTCCTGTCTGTGTCACCCATTCCATGTCCCAAAGCTCCTTCCTGTCTGTGTCACCCATTCCATGTCCCATAGCTCCTTCCTGTCTGTGTCACCCATTCCATGTCCCATAGCTCCCTCCTGTCTGTGTCACCCATTCCATGTCCCATAGCTTCTTCCTGTATGTGTCACCCATTCCATATCCCATAGCTCCCTCTTGTCTGTGTCACCCATCCCATGTCCCATAGCTCCTTCCTGTCTGTGTCACCCATCCCTTGTCCCATAGCTCCTTCCTGTCTCTGTCACCCATTCCATGTCCCATAGCTCCTTACTGTGTCACCCATTCTATGTCCCATAGCTCCTTCCTGTCTGTATCACCCATCCCATGTCCCATAGCTCCTTCCTGTCTGTGTCCCCCATTCCATGTCCCATAGCTCCCTCCTGTCTGTGTCACCCATTCCATGTCCCATAGCTCCTTCCTGTCTGTGTCACCCATTCCATGTCCCATAGCTCCTTCCTGTCTGTGTCACCCATTCCATATCCCATAGCTCCTTCCTGTCTATCACCCATTCCATGTCCCATAGCTCCTTCCTGTCTGTGTCACCCATCCCATGTCCCATAGCTCCTTCCTGTCTCTGTCACCCATTCCATGTCCCATAGCTCCTTACTGTGTCACCCATTCTATTTCCCATAGCTCCTTCCTGTCTGTGTCTCCCCCACTCCTGTTCCATAGCTCCTTCCTGTCTGTGTCTCCCATCCCATGTCCCATAGCTCCTTCCTGAATGTCACCCATTCTATGTCCCATAGCTCCCTCCTGTCTGTGTCACCCATTCCATGTCCCATAGCTCCTTCCTGTCTATCACCCATTCCATGTCCCATAGCTCCTTCCTGTCTGTGTCACCCATCCCATGTCCCATAGCTCATTTCTGTCTGTGTCACCCTTTCCATGTCCCATAGCTCCTTCCTGTCTTTGTCACCCATTCCATGTCCCATAGCTCCTTCCTGTCTGTGTCACCCATTCCATGTCCCATAGCTCCTTCATGTCTGTCACCCATTCCATGTCCCATAGCTCCTTCCTGTCTGAGTCACCCATTCCATGTCCCATAGCTCCTTCCTGTCTGTGTCACCCATTCCATGTCCCATAGCTCCTTCCTGTCTGTGTCACCCATCCCATGTCCTATAGCTCCTTTCTGTCTGTGTCACCCATTCCATGTCCCATAGCTCCCTCCTGTCTGTGTCACCCATTCCATGTCCCATAGCTCCTTCCTGTCTGTGTCACCCATTCCATGTCCCATAGCTCCTTCCTGTCTGTGTCACCCATTCCATGTCCCATAGCTCCTTCCTGTCTGTGTCACCCATTACATGTCCCATAGCTCCTTCCTGTCTGTGTCACCCATTCCATGTCCCATAGCTCCCTCCTGTCTGTGTCACCCATTCCATGTCCCATAGCTCCTTCCGGCCTGTGTCACTCACTCCATGTCCCATAGCTCCTTCCTGTCTGTGTCACCCATTTCATTTCCCATAGCTCCTTCCTGTCTGTGTCACCCATTCCATGTCCCATAGCTCCTTCCTATCTGTGTCACCCATTCCATGTCCCATAGCTCCTTCCTGTCTGTGTCACCTATTCCATGTCCCATAGTTCCTTTCTGTCTGTGTCACCCATTCCATGTCCCATAGCTCCTTCCTGTCTGTGTCACCCATTCCATGTCCCATAGCTCCTTCCTGTCTGTGTCACCCATCCCATGTCCCATAGCTCCTTCCTGTCTTTGTCACCCTTTCCATGTTCCATAGCTCCTTCCTGTCTGTGTCACCCATTCCATGTCCCAAAGCTCCATCCTGTCTGTGTCACCCATTCCATGTCCCATAGCTCCCTCCTGTCTGTGTCACCCATTCCATGTCCCATAGCTCCCTCCTGTCTGTGTCACCCATTCCATGTCCCATAGCTCCTTCCTGTCTGTGTCACCCATCCCATGTCCCATAGCTCCTTCCTGTCTGTGTCACCCATTCCATGTTCCACAGCTCCTTCCTATCTGTGTCACCCATTCCATGTCCCATAGCTCCTTTCTGTCTATCACCCATTCCATGTCCCATAGCTCCTTACTGTCTATCACCCATTCCATGTCCCATAGCTCCTTCCTGTCTATCACCCATTCCATGTCCCATAGCTCCTTCCTGACTGTGTCACCCATTCCATGTCAAATAGCTCCTTCCTGACTATCACCCATTCCATGTCCCATAGCTCCTTCCTGTCTATCACCCATTCCATGTCCCATAGCTCCTTCCTCTGTGTCACCCATTCCATGTCCCATAGCTCCTTCCTGTCGGTGTCACCCATTCCATGTCCCATAGCTCCTTCCTGTCTGTGTCACTCATTCCATGTCCCATAGCTCCTTCCTGTCTGTGTCACCCATCCCATGTCCCATAGCTCCCTCCTGTCTGTGCCACCCATTCCATGTCCCATAGCTCCTTCCTGTCTGTGTCACCCATTCCATGACCCATAGCTCCTTCCTATCTGTGTCACCCATCCCATGTCCCATAGCTCCCTCCTGTCTGTGTCACCCATTCCATGTCCCATAGCTCCTTCCTGTCTGTGTCACCCATCCCATGTCCCATAGCTCCTTCCTGTCTGTGTCACCCATTCCATGTTCCACAGCTCCTTCCTATCTGTGTCACCCATTCCATGTCCCATAGCTCCTTTCTGTCTATCACCCATTCCATGTCCCATAGCTCCTTACTGTCTATCACCCATTCCATGTCCCATAGCTCCTTCCTGTCTATCACCCATTCCATGTCCCATAGCTCCTTCCTGACTGTGTCACCCATTCCATGTCAAATAGCTCCTTCCTGACTATCACCCATTCCATGTCCCATAGCTCCTTCCTGTCTATCACCCATTCCATGTCCCATAGCTCCTTCCTCTGTGTCACCCATTCCATGTCCCATAGCTCCTTCCTGTCGGTGTCACCCATTCCATGTCCCATAGCTCCTTCCTGTCTGTGTCACTCATTCCATGTCCCATAGCTCCTTCCTGTCTGTGTCACCCTTTCCATGTTCCATAGCTCCCTCCTGTCTGTGTCACCCATTCCATGTCCCATAGTTCCTTTCTGTCTGTGTCACCCATTCCATGTCCCATAGCTCCTTCCTGTCTGTGTCACCCATTCCATGTCCCATAGCTCCTTCCTGTCTGTGTCACCCTTTCCATGTTCCATAGCTCCTTCCTGTCTGTGTCACCCATTCCATGTCCCAAAGCTCCTTCCTGTCTGTGTCACCCATTTCATGTCCCAAAGCTCCCTCCTTTCTGTGTCACCCATTCCATGTCCCATAGCTCCTTCCTGTCTGTGTCACCCATTCCATGTCCCATAGCTCCTTCCTGTCTGTGTCACCCATTCCATGTCCCATAGCTCCTTCCTGTCTGTGTCACCCATTCCATGTCCCATAGCTCCCTCCTGTCTGTGTCACCCATTCCATGTCCCATAGCTCCTTCCTGTCTATCACCGATTCCATGTTCCATAGCTCCTTCCTGTCTATCACCCATTCCATGTCCCATAGCTCCTTCCTCTGTGTCACCCATTCCGTCCCATAGCTTCTTCCTGTCTTTGTCACCCATTTCATGTCCCATAGCTCCTTCCTGTCTGTGTCACGCATTCCATGTCCCATACCTCCTTCCTGTCTGTGTCACTCATTCCATGTCCCATAGCTCCTTCCTGTCGTTGTCACCCATTCCATGTCCCATAGCTCCTTCCTGTCTGTGTCACTCATTCCATGTCCCATAGCTCCTTCCTGTCTGTGTCACCCATCCCATGTCCCATAGCTCCCTCCTGTCTGTGTCACCCATTCCATGTCCCATAGCTCCTTCCTGTCTGTGTCACACATTCCATGTCCCATAGCTCCTTCCTGTCTGTATCACCCATCCCATGTCCCATAGCTCCTTCCTGTCTGTGTCCCCCATTCCATGTCCCATAGCTACTTCCTGTCTGTGTCCCCCATTCCATGTCCCATAGCTCCTTCCTGTCTGTGTCACCCGTTCCATGTCCCATAGCTCCTTCCTGTCTGTGTCACCCATTCCATATCCCATAGCTCCCTCCTGTCTGTGTCACCCATTCCATGTCCCAAAGCTCCTTCCTGTCTGTGTCACCCATTCCATGTCCCATAGCTCCTTCCTGTCTGTGTCACCCATTCCATGTCCCATAGCTCCCTCCTGTCTGTGTCACCCATTCCATGTCCCATAGCTTCTTCCTGTATGTGTCACCCATTCCATATCCCATAGCTCCCTCTTGTCTGTGTCACCCATCCCATGTCCCATAGCTCCTTCCTGTCTGTGTCACCCATCCCTTGTCCCATAGCTCCTTCCTGTCTCTGTCACCCATTCCATGTCCCATAGCTCCTTACTGTGTCACCCATTCTATGTCCCATAGCTCCTTCCTGTCTGTATCACCCATCCCATGTCCCATAGCTCCTTCCTGTCTGTGTCCCCCATTCCATGTCCCATAGCTCCTTCCTGTCTGTGTCACCCATTCCATGTCCCATAGCTCCTTCCTGTCTGTGTCACTCATTCCATGTCCCATAGCTCCTTCCTGTCTGTGTCACCCATTCCATATCCCATAGCTCCTTCCTGTCTATCACCCATTCCATGTCCCATAGCTCCTTCCTGTCTGTGTCACCCATCCCATGTCCCATAGCTCCTTCCTGTCTCTGTCACCCATTCCATGTCCCATAGCTCCTTACTGTGTCACCCATTCTATTTCCCATAGCTCCTTCCTGTCTGTGTCTCCCCCACTCCTGTTCCATAGCTCCGTCCTGTCTGTGTCACCCATCCCATGTCCCATAGCTCCTTCCTGAATGTCACCCATTCTATGTCCCATAGCTCCCTCCTGTCTGTGTCACCCATTCCATGTCCCATAGCTCCTTCCTGTCTATCACCCATTCCATGTCCCATAGCTCCTTCCTGTCTGTGTCACCCATCCCATGTCCCATAGCTCATTTCTGTCTGTGTCACCCTTTCCATGTCCCATAGCTCCTTCCTGTCTTTGTCACCCATTCCATGTCCCATAGCTCCTTCCTGTCTGTGTCACCCATTCCATGTCCCATAGCTCCTTCATGTCTGTCACCCATTCCATGTCCCATAGCTCCTTCCTGTCTGAGTCACCCATTCCATGTCCCATAGCTCCTTCCTGTCTGTGTCACCCATTCCATGTCCCATAGCTCCTTCCTGTCTGTGTCACCCATCCCATGTCCTATAGCTCCTTCCTGTCTGTGTCACCCATTCCATGTCCCATAGCTCCCTCCTGTCTGTGTCACCCATTCCATGTCCCATAGCTCCTTCCTGTCTGTGTCACCCATTCCATGTCCCATAGCTCCTTCCTGTCTGTGTCACCCATTCCATATCCCATAGCTCCTTCCTGTCTGTGTCACCCATTACATGTCCCATAGCTCCTTCCTGTCTGTGTCACCCATTCCATGTCCCATAGCTCCCTCCTGTCTGTGTCACCCATTCCATGTCCCATAGCTCCTTCCGGCCTGTGTCACTCACTCCATGTCCCATAGCTCCTTCCTGTCTGTGTCACCCATTCCATGTCCCATAGCTCCTTCCTGTCTGTGTCACCTATTCCATGTCCCATAGTTCCTTTCTGTCTGTGTCACCCATTCCATGTCCCATAGCTCCTTCCTGTCTGTGTCACCCATTCCATGTCCCATAGCTCCTTCCTGTCTGTGTCACCCATTCCATGTCCCATAGCTCCTTTCTGTCTATCACCCATTCCATTTCCCATAGCTCCTTCCTGTCTGTGTCACCCATTCCATGTCCCATAGCTCCTTCCTATCTGTGTCACCCATTCCATGTCCCATAGCTCCTTCCTGTCTGTGTCACCTATTCCATGTCCCATAGTTCCTTTCTGTCTGTGTCACCCATTCCATGTCCCATAGCTCCTTCCTGTCTGTGTCACCCATTCCATGTCCCATAGCTCCTTCCTGTCTGTGTCACCCATCCCATGTCCCATAGCTCCTTCCTGTCTTTGTCACCCTTTCCATGTCCCATAGCTCCTTCCTGTCTGTGTCACCCATTCCATGTCCCAAAGCTCCATCCTGTCTGTGTCACCCATTCCATGTCCCATAGCTCCCTCCTGTCTGTGTCACCCATTCCATGTCCCATAGCTCCCTCCTGTCTGTGTCACCCATTCCATGTCCCATAGCTCCTTCCTGTCTGTGTCACCCATCCCATGTCCCATAGCTCCTTCCTGTCTGTGTCACCCATTCCATGTTCCACAGCTCCTTCCTATCTGTGTCACCCATTCCATGTCCCATAGCTCCTTTCTGTCTATCACCCATTCCATGTCCCATAGCTCCTTACTGTCTATCACCCATTCCATGTCCCATAGCTCCTTCCTGTCTATCACCCAATCCATGTCCCATAGCTCCTTCCTGACTGTGTCACCCATTCCATGTCAAATAGCTCCTTCCTGACTATCACCCATTCCATGTCCCATAGCTCCTTCCTGTCTATCACCCATTCCATGTCCCATAGCTCCTTCCTCTGTGTCACCCATTCCATGTCCCATAGCTCCTTCCTGTCGGTGTCACCCATTCCATGTCCCATAGCTCCTTCCTGTCTGTGTCACTCATTCCATGTCCCATAGCTCCTTCCTGTCTGTGTCACCCATCCCATGTCCCATAGCTCCCTCCTGTCTGTGTCACCCATTCCATGTCCCATAGCTCCTTCCTGTCTGTGTCACCCATTCCATGACCCATAGCTCCTTCCTATCTGTGTCACCCATCCCATGTCCCATAGCTCCCTCCTGTCTGTGTCACCCATTCCATGTCCCATAGCTCCTTCCTGTCTGTGTCACCCATCCCATGTCCCATAGCTCCTTCCTGTCTGTGTCACCCTTTCCATGTTCCATAGCTCCCTCCTGTCTGTGTCACCCATTCCATGTCCCATAGTTCCTTTCTGTCTGTGTCACCCATTCCATGTCCCATAGCTCCTTCCTGTCTGTGTCACCCATTCCATGTCCCATAGCTCCTTCCTGTCTGTGTCACCCTTTCCATGTTCCATAGCTCCTTCCTGTCTGTGTCACCCATTCCATGTCCCAAAGCTCCTTCCTGTCTGTGTCACCCATTTCATGTCCCAAAGCTCCCTCCTTTCTGTGTCACCCATTCCATGTCCCATAGCTCCTTCCTGTCTGTGTCACCCATTCCATGTCCCATAGCTCCCTCCTGTCTGTGTCACCCATTCCATGTCCCAAAGCTCCTTCCTGTCTGTGTCACCCATTTCATGTCCCATAGCTCCCTCCTTTCTGTGTCACCCATTCCATGTCCCATAGCTCCTTCCTGTCTGTGTCACCCATTCCATGTCCCATAGCTCCTTCCTGTCTATCACCCATTCCATGTCCCATAGCTCCTTCCTGTCTGTCACCCATTCCATGTCCCATAGCTCCTTCCTATCTGTGTCACCCTTTCCATGTCCCATAGCTCCTTCCTATCTGTGTCACCCATTCCATGTCCCATAGCTCCTTCCTGTCTGTGTCACCCATTCCATGTCCCAAAGCTCCTTCCTGTCTGTGTCACCCATTTCATGTCCCATAGCTCCCTCCTTTCTGTGTCACCCATTCCATGTCCCATAGCTCCTTCCTGTCTCTGTCACCCATTCCATGTCCCATAGCTCCTTCCTGTCTGTGTCACCCATTCCATGTCCCATAGCTCCTTCCTGTCTGTGTCACCCATTCCATGTCCCATAGCTCCTTCCTGTCTGTGTCACCCATTCCATGTCCCATAGCTCCTTCCTGTCTGTGTCACCCATTCCATGTCCCATAGCTCCTTCCTGTCTATCACCCATTCCATGTCCCATAGCTCCTTACTGTCTCTGTCACCCATTCCATGTCCCATAGCTCCTTCCTGTCTGTGTCACCCATTCCATGTCCCATAGCTCCTTCCTCTCTGTGTCACCCATTCCATGTCCCATAGCTCCTTCCTGTCTGTGTCACCCATTCCATGTCCCAAAGCTCCTTCCTGTCTGTGTCACCCATTCCATGTCCCATAGCTCCTTCCTGTCTGTGTCACCCATTCCATGTCCCATAGCTCCTTCCTGTCTGTGTCACCCATTCCATGTCTCATAGCTCCTTACTTTCTGTACTATTTTCTCAAGGTATCTTTTCCTGCATGACCACTACTTCAAGTCAGTAGCACTATTTTCTAGGTAATGAATGTGATGACCAAGAGGGCTTGGAGGGAGTTGGACCACAGACAGAGATCAGATGGACATACAGCAAGTCTGAGAAGTTATGTAAAGCCTTTGTGCAGAGAGAGACTGGGAAGAGCCGCAACAGCTTCAGCTCCGAGAGGGCATGCTTGAAGACGTGCTCAGTGGAGTATAACACCCTATATCCACCTGGAGGTGAGTGTTACTGAGAGATTCAACACCCTAATATCCAGATAGTGAATGGAGGGCCGGTGCTTTGCACCTCCTGTATATATTGTGTTAGCAGGAATGTCCATGAAGACTTAAAGAAATCCAATCAGATGCCCCTCAAGGTCACCCCAGTCCTCAGGATACCCGACACATTGCCTACCCCTAAAAGAAGCTGGGAGTCCATGCCCCTTATTAAATAGAGGGCTTTAGAAATCCCCACTAGGAATATTAAATAAAAATAGACATTAAAACAATGATCTGCCTCGCTAGGCCCACAATATGGTGGTGAGGGCTACTAGAGTAAGGGTGGAGACATGATCAGTCCTAGCCCATAAGGTGAGGGCTACTAGAGTAAGGGTGGAGACATGATCAGTCCTAGCCCATAAGGTGAGGGCATTCAGTCAATAAAGTGGGGATGACCCCAATTCTTTTTTCCCAACATCTTGTTATACCTCCCTACACCCCAACATCCTGCTGACCCTCACTGCCTTTTTATACCCCCTACACCCCAACATCCTACTGCCCCTCACTGTCTTGTTATACCCCCCTACACCCCAACATCCTACTGACCCTCACTGCCTTGTTATACCCCTCTACACCCCAAAATCCTACTAACCCTCACTGCCTTGTTATACCCCCCTACACCCCAACACTGCCTTGTTATACCCCCCTACACCCCAACATCCTGCTGACCCTCACTGTCTTGTTATACCCCCCTACACCCCTACATCCTGCTGATCCTCACTGCCTTGTTATACCCCCCTACACCCCAACATCCTGCTGACCCTCACTGTCTTGTTATACCCCCCGACACCCCAACATCCTGCTGATCCTCACTGTCTTGTTATACCCCTCATCTCTTGCCCCAGGTGCAGTCTGTGAATTGCCCCTGGACCCCGGCCCTTGCATGGCGCTCATTTTCATGTGGTATTATGACGCCGAGCGCCAGGCGTGCGACTCCTTCCTGTATGGGGGGTGTCAGGGCAACGGGAACCGATTTGAGAACAAGACGAACTGCACCAGCACCTGTGTGACCCCAAAGAAAGGTGAGAAACGGGGTATATGTGGGGGAGGGGTATATGTGGGGGAGGGGTATATGCGGGGGAGTATACGTGTAGGCGGGAGTGTGTATGTGTAGGGGGTATATGTGGGGGGGGGAATATGTGGGGGAGTATACGTGTAGGCGGGAGTTTGTATGTGTAGGGGGTATATGTGGGGAGGGGTACATGTGGGGTAGTATACGTGTAGGCGGGAGTTTGTATGTGTAGGGGGTATATGTGGGGGGAGGGGTATATGCAGGGGAGTATACGTGTAGGTGGGAGTGTGTATGTGTAGGGGGTATATGTGGGGAGGGGTATATGTGGGGGAGTATACGTGTAGGCGGGAGTGTGTATGTGTAGGGGGTATATGTGGGGGAGGGGTATATGTGGGGGAGTATACGTGTAGGCGAGAGTGTGTATGTGCAGGGGGAATATGTGGGGGAAGGGGTATATGTGGGGGAGTATACGTGTAGGCGGGAGTGTGTATGTGTAGGGGGTATATGTGGGGGGAGGGGTATATGCGGGGGAGTATACGTGTAGGCGAGAGTGTGTATGTGCAGGGGGAATATGTGGGGGAAGGGGTATATGTGGGGGAGTATACGTGTAGGCGGGAGTGTGTATGTGTAGGGGGTATATGTGGGGGAGGGGTATATGTGGGGGAGTATACGTGTAGGCGGGAGTGTGTATGTGTAGGGGGTATATGTGGGGGGAGGGGTATATACGGGGGAGTATACGTGTAGGCGGGAGTGTGTATGTGCAGGGGGTATATGTGGGGGGAGGGTTATATGCAGGGGAGTATACGTGTAGGTAGGAGTGTGTATGTGGAGGGGGTATATGTGGGGGAGGGGTATATGCGGGGGAGAATTCGTGTAGGCGGGAGTGTGTATGTGCAGGGGGTATATGTGGGGGGAGGGGTATATGCGGGGGAGAATACGTGTAGGCGGGAGTGCGTATATGTAGTTTGTATATGTAGGGGCTATATGTGGGGGAGGGGTATATGTGGGGGAGTATACGTGTAGGCGGGAGTGTGTATGTGTAGGGGGTATATGTGGGGGGAGGGGTATATGCGGGGGAGTATACGTGTAGGCGGGAGTGTGTATGTGTAGGGGCTATATGTGGGGGGAGGGGTATATGCAGGGGAGTATACGTGTAGGCAGGAGTGTGTATGTGTAGGGGGTATATGTGGGGAGGGGTATATGTGGGGGAGTATACGTGTAGGCGGGAGTGTGTATGTGTAGGGGGTATATGTGGGGGAGGGGTATATGTGGGGGAGTATACGTGTAGGCGAGAGTGTGTATGTGCAGGGGGAATATGTGGGGGAAGGGGTATATGTGGGGGAGTATACGTGTAGGCGGGAGTGTGTATATGTAGGGGGTATATGTGGGGGAGGGGTATATGTGGGGGAGTATACGTGTAGGCGGGAGTGTGTATGTGTAGGGGCTATATGTGGGGGGAGGGGTATATGCAAGGGAGTATACGTGTAGGCAGGAGTGTGTATGTGTAGGGGGTATATGTGGGGGAGGGGTATATGCAGGGGAGTATACGTGTAGGCGGGAGTGAGTATGTGTAGGGGGTATATGTGGGGGAGGGGTATATGTGGGGGAGTATACGTGTAGGCGGGAGTGTGTATGTGTAGGGGGTATATATGGGGGAGGGGTATATGCGGGGGAGTATACGTGTAGGCGGGAGTGTGTATGTGCAGGGGGTATATGTGGTGGAAGGGGTATATGTGGGGGAGTATACATGTAGGTGGGAGTGTGTATGTGTAGGGGGTATATGTGGGGGGAGGGGTATATACGGGGGAGTATACGTGTAGGCGGGAGTGTGTATGTGCAGGGGGTATATGTGGGGGGAGGGTTATATGCAGGGGAGTATACGTGTAGGTAGGAGTGTGTATGTGAAGGGGGTATATGTGGGGGAGGGGTATATGCGGGGGAGAATTCGTGTAGGCGTGAGTGTGTATGTGCAGGGGGTATATGTGGGGGGAGGGGTATATGCGGGGGAGAATACGTGTAGGCGGGAGTGCGTATATGTAGTGTGTATATGTAGGGGCTATATGTGGGGGAGGGGTATATGTGGGGGAGTATACGTGTAGGCGGGAGTGTGTATGTGTAGGGGGTATATGTGGGGGGAGGGGTATATGCGGGGGAGTATACGTGTAGGCGGGAGTGTGTATGTGTAGGGGCTATATGTGGGGGGAGGGGTATATGCAGGGGAGTATAAGTGTAGGCAGGAGTGTGTATGTGTAGGGGGTATATGTGGGGGAGGGGTATATGCGGGGGAGTATACGTGTAGGCGGGAGTGAGTATGTGTAGGTGGTATATGTGGGGGAGGGGTATATGTGGGGGAGTATACGTGTAGGCGGGAGTGTGTATGTGTAGTGGCTATATGTGGGGGGAGGGGTATATGCAGGGGAGTATACGTGTAGGCAGGAGTGTGTATGTGTAGGGGGTATATGTGGGGGAGGGGTATATGCAGGGGAGTATACGTGTAGGCGGGAGTAAGTATGTGTAGGGGGTATATGTGGTGGAGGGGTATATGTGGGGGAGTATACGTGTAGGCGGGAGTGTGTATGTGTAGGGGGTATATATGGGGGAGGGGTATATGCGGGGGAGTATACGTGTAGGCGGGAGTGTGTATGTGCAGGGGGTATATGTGGTGGAAGGGGTATATGTGGGGGAGTATACATGTAGGTGGGAGTGTGTATGTGTAGGGGGTATATGTGGGGGAGTATACGTGTAGGCGGGAGTGTGTATGTGTAGGGGGTATATGTGGGGGAGGGTATATGCAGGGGAGTATACGTGTAGGCGGGAGTGTGTATGTGCAGGGGGTATATGTGGGGGGAGGGGTATATGTGGGGGAGTATACATGTAGGTGGGAGTGTGTATGTGTAGGGGGTATGTGTGGGGGAGGGGTATATGTGGGGGAGTATACGTGTAGGTAGGAGTGTGTATGTGTAGGGGGTATATGTGGGGGAGGGGTATATGCGGGGGAGAATACGTGTAGGCGGGAGTGTGTATATGTAGTGTGTATATGTAGGGGCTATATGTGGGGGAGGGGTATATGTGGGGGAGTATACGTGTAGGCGGGAGTGTGTATGTGTAGGGGGTATATGTGGGGGAGGGGTATATGTGGGGGAGTATACGTGTAGGCGGGATTGTGTATGTGTAGGGCGTATATGTGGGGGAGGGGTATATGCGGGGGAGTATACGTGTAGGCGGGATTGTGTATGTGTAGGGCGTATATGTGGGGGAGGGGTATATGCGGGGGAGTATACGTGTAGGTGGGAGTGTGTATGTGTAAGGGGTATATGGAGGGGAGTATACGTGTAGGCGGGAGTGTAAATGTGTAGGGGGTATATGTGGGGGGAGGGGTATATGCAGGGGAGTATACGTGTAGGGGGTATGTGTGAGGGAGGGGTATATGTGGGGGAGTATACATGTAGGTGGGAGTGTGTATGTGGAGGGGGTATATGGTCAGTATGCATAATGGTATGGCGAGATAATAAGAATATCAGCCGTGGTGTATAAGCAATATGGTGGCGCATTACAAATAAATAATAATAATAATGTAACGGAGCAGGAACACGCAGTCCAAAATCTCCGCTAGTATACGATAAAATACCCAGGAGGCACTACAGTTTCACCATCCCCGACCTCCCATATTGGACGACACACAATTTGGGAGTCAAATGAATACTGACTTTATTTACCTTTTACAGAAATATATATACCCATCTCTTCCCACAGGCAATACACATGCCCATATATGGCCGCACAATACACATAAAGAGAACAATAGGTGGGTCACACCTCCCTGGCAACTTTGATACAATCAGACATTGATTCAATTACACTTCTTTGTTCTTATCTGAGAATGAAAACACTGTATACAATAGACTTCCTTTATCTTATGCGGAGTCGCTGTAACAAGATTATCTCCCATGCCAAGTAGCTGTAAATGTCTGGGACAATATTCTGCAGAGCATCAACCAACATACATATATTAGGATCATATTTTAACCATAATAATCATAAAACAGGGTAAAACAGTGATGGGTTCCGCTACACACCTCCCCCGTGACCATAAGCCGGCATACACGGTCTGATCCCAACGGATCGGCCTGGGGATGTCCGGACAAAAGTATTTGTTGGTCAATTCTCTAGTTTGACAACCCATCAGCATTACTGCAATTCACATTTACTCACATTTCCCATATCCCCAGATAGCTGGGATCTGAGCGAACAAAACCACCGAATAGCGCTCAGATCCTCTTCACACAGTTCAATTGCCAAGTAGCTAAAGTCTTTCCCATAGTCTTTCATTATATGAATGGGCTCCATGGCATAGCTATCTGGGGTATCACCGCTCCCACAGGGCAAGTACAGAATGACCCCCCTGTATGTAAAGGGCCAGAATGAGTGACTTACACTCTGGTATGGCCGAACACTGGTTCCAAAGGGCAATATGTACCAGGGCCATAGTCGCAGGGCAGGAGGCTGGCAAACAGTCCTCTCCAAGCCAAAGTGGCGAAGGGCACTTCGTCACACATCTCCCCTTTGGGGGGAAGTCTAACCAGGTACCTGGATATTTTGCTGTGGTGATGGGGCAACACGCTGAGGGGACTTGAGGGGCAGAGGCCAGCGGCACTCTGCCCTGATGCCAGCTCTTCTGCTGGTATAACCTGCAGGACATCCTGCTCTGTACAAGGGACAAAGGGAGGGCAGAGGCCGACTGCACTCTGCCCCGCTGTCAGCTCTTCTGCTGGGGTACTTGGGACATATTCCGGCTCAGTAGCCAGGGAAACGTGGGGGTCAGTGGGGGTTAACATTTCCTCTGTTAACCCTGGGGCCACATTAGAAGTTAGCTGGGGAGGGGAATTTGTACTTACCCCCTCCTCCGGTTGTCCCAGTGACGGTAGTTGGGGATCTGGACAAGCTGTGGGCGCAGAGACCACGGTCCCATCTGCGCCGTCTGGGAGATTGGTGTCTCCCCTGGTTAGGGTAAACTGTCGCTGGGGGGGAAGGACGACACCTTCTGCCCCCTGTGTTTCACACTGCCGCTGGGGGGGAAGGACGACACCTTTGGCCCCCTGGGGTACCCACTGCCGCTGTGGAGGAAGGTCGACACCTTCTGCTCCCTGGGGTACACACTGCCGCTGGGGGGGAAGGACGACACCTTCTGCCCCCTGGGGTTCACACTGCCGCTGGGGGGGAAGGACGACACCTTCTGCCCCCTGGGGTTCACACTGCCGCTGGGGGGAAAGGACGACACCTTCTGCCCCCTGGGGTTCACACTGCTGCTGGGGAGGAAGGACGGCCCCTTCAGCTCCCTGGGGTACACACTGCCGCTGTGGGAGAAGGCCGACACCTTCAGCTCCCTGGGGTACACACTGCCGCTGGGGAGGAAGGCCGACACCTTCAGCTCCCTGGGGTACACACTGCCGCTGGGGAGGAAGGACGACACCTTCAGCTCCCTGGGGTACACACTGCCGCTGGGGGGAAAGGACGACACCTTCTGCCCCCTGGGGTTCACACTGCCGCTGGGGAGGAAGGACGGCCCCTTCTGCTCCCTGGGGTACACACTGCCGCTGGGGGGGAAGGCCGACACCTTCAGCTCCCTGGGGTACACACTGCTGCTGGGGGGGAAGGATGACACCTTTGGCCCCCTGGGGTACACACTGCCGCTGGGGAGGAAGGACGACACCTTCGGCTCCCTGGGGAACACACTGCCGCTGGGGAGGAAGGACAACACCTTTGGCTCCCTGGGGTACACACTGGCGCTGGGGGGGAAGGACGACACCTTCGCCCCCCTGGGGTACACACTGCTGCTGGGGAGGAAGGACGACACCTTCAGCTCCCTGGGGTACACACTGTCGCTGGGGAGGGGAATTAGTTGGAGTATTCCACGTGGAGCGGTTTCTGTTTCTGGGACAGTCTCTCTGCATGTGGCCCTGCTGGTTACACATGTGGCACCTGATGTACCGTGCAGGGGTTTGGTAGTTCCCACCACCCGGACGCAGTGCTGGGGGGGGTTAATGGTGGGAGGTGGGTTAGCAGCTCCCAAGATGGACCGCTCCCGTGCCCGCTGCTTTTCCATTATGAATTTGTGGACATCTGTCATTAACCATTCCAAGGTTTTTATGGGAAGCGTACCTGGGAAAAAGGCCAGTCTGCTTTGGAGTTCTCTTCCAAACTCATTCTGTGGGGTAATACGAGGTACTGTAACCATGAGTTCCTTTCTGTCTGCATCCCTGTAGTCCGCGGCCCCCTCCTCCTCCTCATGATGGAACGCTGTCTGAAAACTAGCCGGTTCCATCCTGCTGTAGCCAGGGGCGCTGTACGGATACTAGCGTTGCCCTCAATTTGTACTCCACGGAATGGTGTCTCCTGTAGCTGTCCTTCTGACCGTGGGAACAATCCCGCCACTTGCCAACAAATGTAACGGAGCAGGAACACGCAGTCCAAAATCTCCGCTGGTATACGATAAAATACCCAGGAGGCACTACAGTTTCACCATCCCCGACCTCCCATATTGGACGACACACAATTTGGGAGTCAAATGAATACTGACTTTATTTACCTTTTACAGAAATATATATACCCATCTCTTCCCACAGGCAATACACATGCCCATATATGGCCGCACAATACACATAAAGAGAACAATAGGGGGGTCACACCTCCCTGGCAACTTTGATACAATCAGACATTGATTCAATTACACTTCTTTGTTCTTATCTGAGAATGAAAACACTGTATACAATAGACTTCCTTTATCTTATGCGGAGTCGCTGTAACAAGATTATCTCCCATGCCAAGTAGCTGTAAATGTCTGGGACAATATTCTGCAGAGCATCAACCAACATACATATATTAGGATCATATTTTAACCATAATAATCATAAAACAGGGTAAAACAGTGATGGGTTCCGCTACAAATAATAATAATAATAATAATAATAATAATAATAATAATAATAATAATAATAATAATCAGAGGATTTCTTTCCATTGTAGGGAAGTCTGGTGGAACAAATCTCTCTGAGGAACCAACTTCTACTGAAACAGATGAAGGTGAGTGACCCTGAAAATCAGACAAGATAGGGTTAATATGATCTTCTGACCTACCTGATGTTATATTACATGGGTATGATATTATATGTGTGCTGGCCTCCCTGGTGTTATATTACATGGGTATGATATGACATGTGTGCTGACCTGCCTGGTGTTATATTACATGGGTATGATATGACATGTGTGCTGACCTGCCTGGTGTTATATTACATGGGTATGATATTACATGTGTGCTGACCTGCCTGGTGTTATATTACATAGGTATGATATGACATGTGTGCTGACCTTCCTGGTGTTATATTACATAGGTATGATATGACATGTTCGCTGACCTGTCTGGTGTTATATTACATGGGTATGATATGACATGTGTGCTGACCTGTCTGGTGTTATATTACATGGGTGTGATATTACATGTGTGCTGACCTGCCAGGTGTTATATTACATGGGTATGATATTATATGTGTGCTGACCTGTCTGGTGTTATATTACATGGGTATGATATTATATGTGTGCTGACCTGCCTGGTGTTATATTACATGGGTATGATATTATATGTGTGCTGACCTGTCTGGTGTTATATTACATGGTGTAACGGAACCCATCACTGTTTTATATCAAAATAGATCAGAAAAACAAGGGACCCCTTCATTCAATAAAAATAATTATATGCAGCCCCCAGATATACAATATATACAATTATATTAAAAAATATAAGTTTTAATTCTGTGGGCTCAGATCCACAAAGGGTTTCCTCCTAACTGGAAGGCGCAGCTGATAGATCTTAGGAATACAAAGTTATTCCTCTAAGGCTCCAATCACTGAGAAATCAGGAGACACGTGGAAGACGCAGTCCCTATACATGCAACCATTTAAAAAACTGGATCGCTATCTTGTCATGTGTATCTCAATGAAGCTGTGAGCTAAACCATGTAGGGTCACCCATGATGGACAGGTCATAGCACAAAAAAATCGCAATCTACTGGAGAAGGAACTGGCAACCCACTCCAGTATATTTGCCAAGAAAACTTTATAAATGAGCACAACCAGAAATCCAATATGAATGGCTTGCGGCAGTCTATAGGGTCACGGCGAGTCGGACACGACTGGACGATTATAAAACAACAATGCACCATTAGTAAAGAAAAAGAGGTTTTTGTCTTAATGACACAAGAATATAATTATTACACCGATGATAGAATATAAATAATATCTATGAGGCCATCAATACATAAAAGTGATCACTAATAAAATATTTAGGAATAAACGTAAATCAGACTCGATAGCGATGGTCGTGGTATAAGGAGGCTTGGAGATCTCTAATTGGTGACTTATAGATGGACACTAATAGGTCCCCAATATGTCACATTCTGCTAACAGCATGTCACCAACTTCCATTAATATCCCGTAAATAGTGACTCTAGCGCAGACCTAACAGTGCAGAATAATAAGAGATT
Source organism: Discoglossus pictus (assembly GCA_027410445.1). NCBI lineage: Eukaryota > Metazoa > Chordata > Amphibia > Anura > Alytidae > Discoglossus > Discoglossus pictus. Next base: position 567,374,987 of record CM050163.1, on the reverse strand, counting down.
TATATAATAAATAAGAATAATACGGGAATCTTCACTCTGTGTCATTTATATATTTGAGGTAATCTTAATGAGATTAGGAATAAAAGGTGGGGGGGAGGGACTAGATATAAGTAATGGGGTAGAAAGTGTAGAGGGTATAAGGGATGTTTTAACAACTCATAGGGGAGGAGATGGGGGGAGGGGTAGTATAGTCAATAGGGAGGTAGTACTAAGTAATTCAAGTACAGTGGCAGGCACTTCAGAACTACAGACTCATAACATAAGGTGTATGCTCGCTAATGCCAGAAGATTGCCAGGAAAAATGGGAGAGTTAGAATTATTAGCAATTAATGAAAAATGGGATTTAATAGGCATTACTGAAACGTGGTGGGATGAATCTCATGACTGGACTGTTAATCTGGATGGTTATAAACTATTTAGGAAAGATAGAGGCAATGGTAAACGAGGAGAAGGGATTTGTCTGTATATTAAGCCTGAATTTAAGCCTATAGTCCGAGAAGATATTTATGGTGGACCTAGTGATAAAGTTGAATGTTTGTGGGTAGAGTTAAATAGCGGAGCAGCAAATTCCAAAAGAATATTAGTAGGAGTATGTTATAAACCCCCAAATATAGCTGAAAGTGAGGAAATACAATTATTGTTACAGATTGAAAATGCAGCTAAGCACGGGCAAGTTCTAATAATGGGAGATTTTAATTACCCTGAAATAAACTGAATAAATGAGACCAGCAGTTCAGCTAAGGGGAGCAGGTTCTTGAGTACACTCAGGGATCATTATCTGGCCTAGGTTTTACAGCAGCCTACTAGAAATGACGCCATCTTAGATTTACTCATCACAAATAATATTGATATAGTATCAAATGTTGAAATAGGGCAACCTTTGGGAAACAGTGATCACAAGACAGTCTCGTTTGGGATTGAATTAAAAAAACAAAATTTTAAGGGGCCAACAAAAACTGTTACTTTTAAAAGGGCAGATTGTAACGGTCTAAGGGCAGCAATACAAAGTATAGACTGGGACAGAGGCATGATGGGTAAAAACACTGACCATAAATGGACAACGTTCAAATCCTTACTAAATATACATACACATCGGCATATACCGTGTGGGAATAAATGTAAAAGGAGTAAATCCCATCCAATGTGGCTTAACAATGATTTAAAGATCAAGATAAGGAGTAAAAAACAGGCATAAAATAGAAAATGACAAATTTATTGCAAAAGAGAGTAAGACTAACCCTAAAATATTTTTTAAGTATATTAATGGGAAGAAGGCGAGGAAGGAAGCTATAGGAACATTACAATGTGACACAGTCTGATAATTAGTGACCAGGAAAAGGCAGATGAGTTAAATAGGTTCTTTTCTTCGGTATACACAAGGGAGGTACCAGTGGTTGGGACACGGCAACATAATGGGGCTACACTACCTTTGCCAAATAATTGGTTAACACAGGAAGTAATCCAAAAGAGTTTGGAAAAAATAAATGTTAATAAAGCCCCGGGTCCTGATGGAATACATCCGAGGGTACTAAGGGAACTGGGTTCTGTAATAGCCAAACCATTATATCTAATCTATCAAGATTCACTCAACACAGGGTCTCTACCAGATGACTGGAGAAAAGCTGATGTTATACCTATATTTAAAAAGGGAGCAAGAGCTAATCCGGGGAATTATAGACCAGTGAGCCTCACTTCTGTAGTGGGGAAGCTTTTAGAAGGGTTAATAAGGGATAATATACAAGAATATGTCTATTTGAACAGGATTATAAGTAGGAGTCCACATGGATTTATGAGGGATAGGTCATGTCAAACAAATCTAATTAGTTTCTATTAGGAGGTTAGTAGGAACCTAGATCAAGGCAACTCAGTGGATGTAGTCTTTTGGGATTTTTCAAAGGCTTTTGATACAGTGCCACATGGGAGACTATTGTGCAAACTAAGGGATACAGGAATTGCAGTAAATATCTGCTCATGGATTGAGAGCTGGCTAAAAGACAGGAAGCAAAGGGTTGTTGTAAATGGAACATACTCCGATTGGACTAATGTGGTAAGTGGGGTTCCTCAGGGTTCAGTATTAGGTCCTCTCCTTTTTAACATATTTATTAATGACTTAGAGGTAGGATTGGAGTTTGGGGTCTCCATTTTCGCTGATGACACAAAGTTGTGCAAGGTAATTAAATCAGATAATGATGTGCTTTCCCTCCAAGGGGATTTACATAAAATTGAGGTATGGGCATCTAAATTGCAGATGAGATTTAATACGAATAAATGTAAAGTTATGCATCTGGGAAGGAAAAATAGCCATGCAATTTATAATCTTAATGGAGCAAATCTAGGGGTATCAGATATCAAAATGGATTTGGGAGCTTGTGGACAACCACCTAGGTAACAGTGCTCAAAGCCAAGCAGCAGCTGCAAAGGCAAATAACATATTAGCATGTATTAGGAAGGGTATGGAAGCCAGGGAAGCAAATATAATTCTGCCACTATACAAAGCCCTAGTACACCCTCATTTGGAATATGGAGGACAATTTTGGGCACCACTTCATAAAAAGGAAATTTTAGAGCTGGAAAAGGTACAGAGAAGGGCAACAAAACTAATAAGGGGAATGGAGGGGCTAAGTTATGAAGAAAGACTAACCAAATTACACTTATTTTCTCTAGAAAAAAGCCCCCTAAGAGGAGATATGATTACCTTATATAAATACATCCAGGGTCAGTATAAAGATTTGTCACAGGAGCTTTTTGTGCCAAGAGGTTTTCAACTGACAAGAGGACATCCCTTGAGGTTAGAAGTAAAAAGATTCCACCTTAAAGAAAGAAAAGGGATCTTCACAGTAAGGGTGGTTAATCTGTGGAATTCTCTACCAAAGGAGGTGGTGACAGCGGATTCGATAGATCACTTTAAATAGAGACTGGATTTATTTCTAATTAAAAAGGGTATTCATGAATAATTAGAGAGGTAGTATTGATCCAAATTTTTTACATTTCCCTTTGAGACAATTGGCTAAGTCTCGCTTAAATAATTAAATAATTGATTAATAATTAATTAACAACTAATGAATTAATAGTTAATCCTCATATTGCAGATCAGAGGAGATCTTAAAAGGTTGAACTTAAATACTATGTAATACTATGTATGAAATGACATGTGTGCTATATTACATGGGTATGATATTACATGTGTGTTATATTACATGGGTGTGTTATTATCTATGTGCTGACCTGTCAGTGTTAGATCACATTAATATCATATCCACTCTTAGGCCCTCATTCATTTGCGATTTGGCCAATCTAATAGGGATCTGAATAAGCACACAGCATATTTTTTTTTTAAATAAGTTTTTAGTTAGTGAAGACCTGGCTTTTGGATGGAAGATCACTAACTAAAAACTTCTTTAAAAAAAATATGTTATGTGCTTATTCAGAGCCCTATTCAATTGGCCAAATCGCAATTGAATGAGGGCCCGTGTGCTTATCTGTACGGGTGTTTTATTACATGTGTGCTGACCTGTTTGGGTGTTTTATTACATGCATATGATTACCTTATGCATGTAATAAGATTATATGGTATAAGATTATATGTTGGAAACATAAATCTAAAAAAATCCAATTTTGATAATAATCACATTATTTGGTAGCAAGAAATTTAAAATATAGAAGATTCCTAAACCAGAAGCCGCGTGTTATTCTTATATGTAAAGCTCCGGTTATTACTCGTTTATATCAAAATAGATCAGAAAAACAAGGGACCCCTTCATTCAATAAAAATAATTATATGCAGCCCCCAGATATACAATATATACAATTATATAAAAAAATATAAGTTTTAATTCTGTGGGCTCAGATCCACAAAGGGTTCCCCCTAACTGGAAGGCGCAGCTGATAGATCTTAGGAATACAAAGTTATTCCTCTAAGGCTCCAATCACTGAGAAATCAGGAGACACGTGGAAGACACAGTCCCTTTACATGCAACCATTTAAAAAAATGGATCGCTATCTTGTCATGTGTATCTCAATGAAGCTGTGAGCTAAACCATGTAGGGTCACCCATGATGGGGCAGGTCATAGCACAAAAAAATCGCAATTTACTGGAGAAGGAACTGGCAACCCACTCCAGTATATTTGCCAAGAAAACTTTATAAATGAGCACAACCAGAAATCCAATATGAATGGCTTGCGGCAGTCTATAGGGTCATGGCGAGTCGGACACGACTGGACGATTAAAAAACAACAATGCACCATTAGTCAAGAAAAAGAGGTTTTTGCCTTAATGACACAAGAATATAATTATTACACCGATGATAGAATATAAATAATATCTATGAGGCCATCAATACATAAAAGTGATCACTAATAAAATATTTAGGAATAAACGTAAATCAGACTCGATAGCGATGGTCGTGGTATAAGGAGGCTTGGAGATCTCTAATTGGTGACTTATAGATGGACACTAATAGGTCTCCAATATGTCACATTCTGCTAACAGCATGTCACCAAGTCCCATTAATATCCCGTAAATAGTGACTCTAGCGCAGTGCGTAATAATAAGAGATTTATATAATAAATAAGAATAATACGGGAATCTTCACTCTGTGTCATTTATATATTTGGGGTAATCTTAATGAGATTAGGAATAAAAGTTTTTTTTTTAGATTTATATTCCCAACATATATATGGAATTAAATGTGGGTGTTTCACACCAGGGATGGATGTTCTGTTTCAGTGACCCACTTATATCAAGCTTACATGTTTATGAGTGCTGACCTTTCTCTACTTGCTGGTGTTTCTGGATGTTGGGTTACATGGCTTGGTGGATCTGAGACCTTCATCATGTTGGGTTACATGGCTTGGTGGATCTGAGACCTTCATCATGTTGGGTTAAATGGCTTGGTGGATCTGAGACCTTCATCATGTTGGGTTACATGGCTTGGTGGATCTGAGACCTTCATCATGTTGGGTTAAATGGCTTGGTGGACCTGAGACCTTCACCATGTTGGGTTACATGGCTTGGTGGACCTGAGACCTTCATCATGTTGGGTTACATGGCTTGGTGGACCTGAGACCTTCATCATGTTGGGTTACATGGCTTGGTGGTCCTGAGACCTTCATCATGTTGGGTTACATGGCTTGGTGGACCTGAGACCTTCATCATGTTGGGTTACATGGCTTGGTGGACCTGATACCTTCATCATGTTGGGTTACATGGCTTGGTGGACCTGAGACCTTCATCCCTCAGTTCTCAGTATTGTTCTACCATTTATATAAACTGAATGCTGAGGTTCGATATTTTCCTTGGTACATTGGTGCACACAACAGGCTGTATATCTAAGGCTGACTAGGTTCTTTTGAGGTAAATGGAAATAGTGAGATTTGGTAAATGGAGGCTGATGGTAAATGGAGAATCGTGGCTAATGGAAACACCATGATTTGGTAAATGGAGACTCAGGTCAAACGGAAACACCATGGTGAGATTTGGTAAATGGAGCATCGTGGCTAATGGAAACACCATGGGGGAACCAGACACCCCCTATCCTATATTGTCACACATGAATATGATGCATCCTCAGGGTGCATATGTGTGTGTTATGCAGTCAGGTCCAAGTGTGCTCTGCAGCTGCCCCCTCACCCTGTGTGTTGTTTCAGGTCTTATTGTTGGCGTGGTGTGCGGTTGTGTGTTTGGAGCCGCCTTCCTCATCACACTAGGACTGTTCCTTCATCAAAGGTAAGAACTGTCATGTGACCATGGTCTGTAACATGTCCCTATACTATGTCTCTCACATGCATGGGTTCACACGCAGGTACATACTCCCACCCTCTGTTACATGTTCTCATTCTATGTTACATGTTCCCACATTTTGCTACATACTCCCACCCTGTTACATGTTCTCATTCTATGTTACATGTTCCCACACTTTGCTACATGCTCCCAGTCTCTGTTTCATGTGCCCATGCTTTTCTACATGTTCCCATGCTCTGTGAACTCTCTTTATCATGAAGCAATACTAACATGACATGGAACCTTCAGTTTGATGCAGAGAGAGTGGAGACAGTTAAATACATATAGGGGGAATCAACACAATATAGTAAAGGGAACATATATACACATAATATATACACATAACATATACATATAATATATACACATAATATATACACATAATATATACATGAAAATACAGAGCACTGTGCAGGGGTGTAGGAGACAGAATAATTCTTGGGAGGATACAGCCCATTGTATACACAGGCCGTAAAATAGCTTATTTATACATACATACAAACATAGATAGATCTGTCCCCCCATCCCACCCAGTTCCTACACTCAAGGCACTGTAGTTCACGGTGATATCTTTCCTGTTGGACAAATATCTAAGCCTGTTATGGTATAATAAGAACAATTTCACATGAAATTGTGATAATGTGATAGAAAACTCAAGTCCATATTAAGTCCTGTAGTTTTAGTGTTGAAGAATGTGATCATCTTTATTTCAAATGCTTTTCTTTTGTCAATGTTTTTAAAATTGTCTCTGAGTATTTTGTTTTTAGGTGTTGGATGGAGTTATCATTCTGACTAAAATGGTGTCCAACTAAAGTATAACTGTCTGTCTTCATTGTGCTTTTTGATTGAATGTCTGTGTAAATTCATCTTTAAGAGCAGTTTTTGGCTGGTTTCTCCAATGTAACGGCCTGTGTCACATAAAGTACATTGTATTATATAAACCACATTGGAGGATGTGCATGTATATATGATCCTTTGATGTTATAGGCCTTGTTGTTATTTATGGTTTATATTCCAGGGTCCACATTAGAGCCTCTGTGAGTGTGGAAGGGATAATATGGTATCAGCCTTTGGCGCTCATCGCATCCCTTTCCTCCCGCCTACTGTACGCGCCGCTCATTGCAGGCTTCATTAACCTGCAAGTTATGTGCTTGGGGATGCCATGTGTCTCTTCCATCATCTCATCCCTGTCACTTCCCTGTGTCTTTCTCCTCTGTGTGTGTGCGGAAGGTTTGCGTGGCGCGCAGTGACTGCCGTTGGTTATAATTTCAACGTCCCGCGTGCCTGGCGTTGTTCGTGTAAGTGTTACTGTCTTCAGCGTTGTGTATTTTGTAAGTTTTACGAGCCTGGCGTTGCAGAGCCTCGATTTCATGCTGTTTCTAAAATTTCGCATTTTGCGTCGAGCATTTTTTTCCTCGTTTAGGCAATTTTGGAGTGACAAAAAACACCAAATATGGGTGTAATTCGCTTTCAACCTCACTCCCGGACTTCCTGTGTCTCCCCCTGCGCTGTGTGTGAGGGTGGCACGACTTTAGCGGGGGACGTACACATGGCTGCCTCCTATAATTATCATGGGGTACAGATTCATAGCTCCCCCATAATGAGCGGGGGGCGTACACATTATTATTATTATTATTACTTTTATTTGTAATTCGCCAACATATTCCGTATCGCTATACAGGGGAAAAGAACAAGGAAAAAAATAATTTTAACAAACTGCAAAAAAAATGGAGGGCCCTGTTTTGAGCTTAGAATCTTTGTAGAAAGTGTTTTTTTTCCAAAGCACTCTACAAGATTGAAAACTCTCTACTTACAATCTAGGGGATGGAAGAGGCAGATAAGAAATAGCAAGGGTCAGGGAGAAAGTGAAGTTTCATTAGCTAGGAGTCTATGCAAAGTTAGAATGCTTTTTCATATAGAAGGAAAAGGAAAGCATCTGAGAAAGTAATTTGGTAAGTGATCCTATTATGTAATATGTTATCTGCCCCTAGTGGTCAGATAGTATAATCTGTGAGTGGGAGGTGAGGGGCCTGTGTTAGGAGGTATGTCCCAAGAAGCCAGCAGAAGAAAGAAATAGGGAGAGGAGGTGGAATTTGGACTTGCAGAAGTGTTTTCTGCTTTAGAAGGGGGAGGAGATAGTGAATGGAGGAATGAGAGTAGCTCATGGGAGGAGAGAATGGAAGGTGAGAAGGTTATGTTGGAGACATGATGTGGAAAAGTTGAGAAGAGGAGCTTGAGAAAAAGACAGGATGTAAGAAGGAACAGGCATGAGGAAACATTGTGTAATAGATTAATTAGGTACAGTTAGCAGGTGTTGCAAATTGATCAGCTGTAGGAAATTTGAGTAACTCAATAAATCAAGAGAACCAAGGGGCGGGTGGGAGATAAATCAAGAGAACCAAGGGGCGGGTGGGAGGGGAGTGATTGTAGTTCCAGAGAAAGTGAGAGAGGAGAGACTGAGGCCTAGAGATACTGGAGAGGCTTCAGCAAAACTTCAGACAGTGTATTTGATTGTAGTTCCAGAGAAAGTGAGAGAGCAGAGACTGAGGCCTAGATATAATTCTTGTAATACATGTGCTCTGTCGGCCCAGGATGTGGTCATTAACTCTAGTAGAGTGAGCCCAATGGCTTCTTGTAATAAATGTCCTCTGTTGGCCCGGGATGTGGTCATTTACTCTAGTAGAATGAGCCCAATGGCTTCTTGTAATATATGTCCTCTGTTGGCCCGGAGTGTGGTTGTTAACTCTAGTAGAATGAGTCCAATGGCTTCTTGTCATATATGTCCTCTGTTGGCCCAGGATGTGGTCGTTAACTCTAGTAGAATGAGCCCACTGGCTTCTTGTCATATATGTCCTCTGTTGGCCCAGGATGTGGTCATTAACTCTAGTAGAATGAGTCCAATGGCTTCTTGTCATATATGTCCTCTGTTAGCCCAGGATGTGGTCGTTGACTCTAGTAGAATGAGCCCAATGGCTTCTTGTCATATATGTCCTCTGTTGGCCCGGGGTGTGGTTGTTAACTCTAGTAGAATGAGCCCAATGGCTTCTTGATATATATGTCCTCTGTTGGCCCGGGGTGTGGTTGTTAACTCTAGTAGAATGAGCCCAATGGCTTCTTGTCATATATGTCCTCTGTTGGCCCGGGGTGTGGTTGTTAACTCTAGTAGAATGAGCCCAATGGCTTCTTGATATATATGTCCTCTGTTGGCCCGGGGTGTGGTTGTTAACTCTAGTAGAATGAGCCCAATGGCTTCTTGTCATATATGTCCTCTGTTGGCCCGGGGTGTGGTCATTAACTCTAGTAGAATGAGCCCAATGGCTTCTTGTAATACGTGCTCTGTAAGAACTACATTTTTAAGGTTTACATTCCCTGTTAAATCTATTTTTAGTTCACCATTATTTAACATAACATATTACTTGTGCAAACGGCGGCAAAGCAAATCCTTACCCCAAAATATTGTTTAAAAACTCTTTAAAGATTTCAACTGAAATAACATTGATGAGGCTGTGTTGGTGAGACTTAATACAATGGGATCTCGAACGGTTTAATAATCTTCTTCTATTTCTCCTCAGGAAGAAGATTAAGAAGCAGCAGCACAAGTCTGTACCACAAGTGGAGATGCATTGAGTGACTGGGGAATAATTTACCATTAATGCTAATGATTTCTGGGAGTTCTTTGGGTGTGGGGAGTCTTAGAGAGGAGTGGGGTGTCCTGGTGATACTGGGGTGTCCTGGTGATACTGGGGTGTCCTGATTATACTGGGGTGTCCTGATGATACTGGGGTGTCCTGGTGATACTGGGGTGTCCTGGTGATACTGGGGTGTCCTGGTTATACTGGGGTGTCCTGGTTATACAGGGTTGTCCTGGTGATACTGGAGTGTCCTGGTTATACTGGGGTGTCCTGGGGTATAAGGTTCATTGAGAACTGAAAGATAATTCCGTAGAGATGGAAAGGGGTCAGATGGAAAATAAAGTTTCTTAATGGAAATGGCTTGATGGGTTGTCTTCTTGGAGTGATATGGCTCTGTTGGGAGGATGTGGATGGTATATAAATAAGGAAAACATGCACCAAAAAGGAAGCCAGGGATGTCCTGCTGCAATTAGTTAATACATAATAATTAAATGTAACAAGATCAAATTAATAAAAATGTAAACTCATCCAACCTCGAGAGGAATGACGACCTAGACAGAATCGTCTTCACTTTTCATGATTTGGGACTGTACGCAGAAGACTACATGTCTTTATTCTCTTATCTGTAAGCCAATGTAAAATTATAACATATTCCTTAAATGCCTCTCTTTCATTTTATCCAAATACATCAACTACTTTATAGTCATCAGATAACCACGGTCCGTCCTATCTATGCGAAATCTGTGCTCTATTCACCTTTTATTTTCGCTTCTTGAGATGACGTAGACATTTTAAACACATATAATGTATCTATTTGGCCTTTTGTTATGGATTGTTATATATTGTGGCATCTTACAAACCACATGTTTGGCTATTACATTGCGTGGCAGCATCGGCTTTTGTGTTTGTCTCTCCTGTGGCATTTAAGATAGGGACCAGCTTTCTCATGCCCATCCGTAGGACGTCTTGTTCTATCCTCCTGCCCATCCGTAGGACGTCTTGTTCTATCCTCCTGCCCTTCTGTAGGACATCTTGTTCTATCCTCCTGCCCTTCTGTAGGACATCTTGTTCTGTCCTCTGCCCTTCTGCAGGATGTCTTGTTCTGTCCTCCTGCCTTTCTGCAGGACGTCTTGTACTGTCCTCCTGCCTTTCTGTAGGACATCTTGTTCTTTCCTCCTGCCCTTCTGCAGGATGTCTTGTTCTGTCCTCCTGTGTTTCTGCAAGACGTCTTGTTCTGTCCTCCTACACATCTGTAGGACCTCTTGTTCTGTCCTCCTGCCCTTCTGTAGGACCTCTTGTTCTGTCCTCCTGCCCTTCTGTAGGCCATCTTGTTTTATCCTCCAGCCCTTCTGTAGGGCATCTTAGTCCTTCTGTAGGGTGTCTTCTTATGTCCTCCTGCCCTTCTGTATTGTATCTTCTTCTGTCCTTCTGCCCTTCTGCGGTACGTCTTGTTCTGTCCTTCTGCCCCTTCTGTCCATACAGAAGTTTTATTCTGGTCCCCTGTCCTATGTTGTGTCTTCTTCTGTCCTCCTGCCCTTCTGTATTGTGTCTTGTTCTGTCCTTCCCTTCTGTAGGGTGTCTTATTCTGGCCCCATGTCCTTCTGTAGGGCGTCTTGTTCTGTCCTCTTGCACATCTGTATTGTGTCTTCTTCTGTCCTCCTGCCCTTAGTAGGGCATCTTGTTCTATTCTACCCCTCTGTTGCAGGGGTAAAGTAGTTCAAAGTGGCAGTGGGAATGGGGAGGGGAGAAGACTGGGTATTGTTGGCTAGTTGAGAGGGTGGAGTGTGTGAGCCTCGATGGGAGGAGAGTTCATTGCGGATAGATTGAATTTTATGAATAAAATGGTTGGCAAAGTCTTCAGCCGTGAGAGAGGAAGGGATGGGGGAGGTGGTGGTCGGAGGAGAGTATTGAAAGTGGCAAAAAGACGCTTGGTGTGATATTAGTGATGTAAAGTACTGCTGTTTGGCCAGGTTGAGGGCAGAGGAGTAGGAACGTGACATAAATTTGTAGTGGAGGAAATCTGCTGAAGTGCGTGATTTCCTCCATAGTCTGTTATTTGTGAGAGGCCGAGGGAAGAGGTGAGTGGGAGCAGTTTGGCTGCTGCTGGGGAGGTGGGAGAGTCGATGGCAATGTTACAATCTCCAAGTACCAGTGAAGGAGGAGGAGAGAAAGTGAGGGATCCAGGCAGAAATGTGATCAAGAAGTTGAGAGGGAGTGCCTGGGGGTGATAGATTACAGCTACACGTAGAGAGATAGGTGAGAAGAGGCGGATTGTATGAACTTCAAAGGATGAGAATTGGAGGGATGGGATGGGGGTATGAGGTGAAATGTACAGCAAGAAGAAAGTAATACACCCACACCACCATCTTGTTTGTTCCCAGGTCTAGGTGTGTGGCTGAGGTGAAAAGCACCTTGCGAGAGCACTGCAGGGGAGGCAGTGTCTGAGGATGAGCGCCAGGTTTCAGTGAGAGCCAGTAGATTGAGGGAGTTGGTAGTGAATAGGTCATAGGAAGCATTGAGATGGCTGTAGATACCTTGTAGCAATGTTAGCAAAAGCCAGAGGAGAGATTTCAAGATGGTGTCTGGGAGCTGAAATTAAAGAAATGTTGTTCTGTCCTCCTGCCCTTCTGTATTGTGTCTTGTTCTGTCCTCTCGCCATTCTGTATTGTGTCTTGTTTTGTTCTCCTGTCTTTCTGTAGGGCATCTTATTCTGGTCCCTTGTCCTTCTGTAGGGTGCCTTGTTCTGTCCTCCTGCCCTTCTGTAGGGCGTCTTGTTCCTGTCCTTGGGTCCTTCGGTAGGGCGTCTTGGGTCCTTCTGTAGGGCATCTTATTCTGGTCCTCCCGCCCTTCTGTAGGGTGTCTTGCTCTGTCCTCCTGACTTTCTGTAGGTAGGCTTGTCCCCGTCCTTGGGTCCTTCGGTAGGACGTCTTGGGTCCTTCTGTAGGGCATCTTCTTCTGTCCTCCTACATACAGACTCTGTGGGGCTAGATGTCCCGTGAACTAACCTGTCAGGGACCATGCCTCAGAAAACAAGCCCTACAGATTCTGTGTCTGCATATGCTGCAAGGAGCAGACATATGCAAGGACAATTTGTGTGAATGCAAACAGTAAAGACGGAGCTTTTAAGCTCTTAATAAAATAAAGCACATAAAAGTAATAGATACACCTAATAAAATCCAGAATCCTTCCATCCCCGTCTAAGGAACTTTATATTAGAGGTTGATGAGTTTGTATGTCTCCACAATTATAAATACTTTATATTGCATTGTACTGAAAGGGTTAATATACAAATGCCCTCAAATCACTAGAGTTTTGCCTCATTGCCAGATTGGACGGCTCTGACGTGGTTACAGGAGACAAATAATCTGATTACCAAGAGTAGGAGGAAAGTTTCATGTAACCTCCTCCTAACTGGAGATATGGTCCTTATCAAGTGGAACAAGGTCAAAAAATGTATCTTTATCAGGGGCTCATCTCAGGAATACATAAAGTGCGGATAGTGTATGCAAAGAGTCTTTGTAATTATAAAAGACCATACACAGGAACGCCCTATTGTAAAAGACTGTAGCGTCCAAGTAATCCATATCGTATTCCTTATGATTCTGAATGCTAGTGGTCTGGAGAGGAAAATGAGGACTGGTAAAGTCAATAGATTGGGCATTGGGCCTATACAGGACCAGAACCGAAGCTCCTAGCTCCACGAGCGATGCCGATGCGTCCAACACGTCCAATATCTTAAAGATTCAGTTACTAAATCAAATAGTCTTAAAATATCTCTAGATAGAGTTGGATCACCTTACGGAAAGCCAGACGTTGATAGTAACGAATTAATATTTTATAGAAGCAAAGCTCTTCTTCAGACCCTGATATGATTTAGCCGAGAACATGAGTTTCAGAAGTTCGAAACAGAATCTTTCTCATGGTGTGTCAGGTGACCAGTACATCAAAACAGACAGGCAGTTCTCCAGTGGCCTCCATCTAGAAGGTCCTACTGACAACAGCAGATTGAGATGACCGCATGGTACAGCACTAAACTTAGCATAAAGGAATGGCTTGAGCCATTTGACCTCTTCCGTCTCAGAGTGGGGGTCTCTTACTTGACATCTATAGTGTAATATAAATATAATCTGTTGTGAAATCGAGTAAAGCCTGAAATATGTTCTATTCTCTTGTCATGAGCAGAATGTTATAAAGATCTAAATGGCAACTATCTTGGAAGATCACACAGTAATGAGGTCTATCACATATGGGTCTGATGGTAACTTTTTTTTTTGTTGGTAAAATAGAAAGATTTCCCAGACTTCACTTCCGATGTCTTCACCATATATGGGATTTCAGATTTATCCACCTAATTCCTTCTTCTATCGCTCACAAAAAGAACCTCAATCAACAACCACATTGGGACAAAGAAGAACATGGTACACACTCCTAAACTTTCTATTTGTAGACATCCCAATCCACATTGAGAGGATTTTTGGATTAAGGTCTGTTTTTTTTATGGTTCTCATCCAGATAATTTAAATTGGAAGCTTTGGAGATAGAACAGCAGAACATTCTAGATTTTGTCTGTTTCTATCTATAGTATAATTTGAACCAGATAAAACTCTGCCAATAGGTTTTATCAGAGAAGCAGAAGGAAAGTCTGGAGTAATAGAATCCCAGAAGAAGGAAGATATTTTGGTTGCTTTTATTTCTTATGGACTTGCTTTCTTTGGCATGACCTGGTCTTATCTTTATTGTCTATATATATCTCAGATATATCAGCTTTAACAAGAGATCACTTCCCCCTTTCAATAAATAAAAATCTTTCTAACTTTCACTTCTTCCCTGACCCTTGTTTTCCTTATCTGTTACTCTTCCCCAGGTCTCTGCCTCTCCCACCCCCTTTAGATCGTAAATAGGGAGTTTCATGTCTTGTAGGGTGCTTTGGCAAAAATAACTTTCTACAAAGATGTTAAAATTAAAAACAGGGCCCTCCATTTTCTGAATTTGTTATTATTGTATTTTCCTTGTTCTTATCCCTTGTACAGTACTACGGAATATGTTGGCGCAATACAAAAAAAAGCTAATAATAATAAAAATAATAATAACAGGAATGAGACGGATATTGAAACCTTTATCCTCAGATACTTTAAAATCTGTGTGATGTCCAGGGGGACCAGGGGGGCAAGACTTTGTGGGACAATTGGACTATGGTTGACCCTCAAAATGGATTATTGATATTCTTTCTTCCTTCACTCCCCTGACACTGTCCTCCCAGCCTGAATACTTGAACTGTGACGGTTACCTTCTTATTGTGTGCCTTGTGGGATGGGGGCCTCTGTAAGGGGGTGACCAGTATTATTGTATTATTGTATAGTTTTATTGATGTAAAGGTGGTACCCAAGCATATCTGGTATTGAAATGCTGCATTTACCCCAGGGTGTTTAATAGAGTGTACTACCAGTGTCCCTGGGGTGACGGAGTCCAGTTACGGGGGATTTCCTGTTTGGGGGGACATCAGACTGGTCACAGCTCTTGATAAAGCTATACAGCCTGCAGCATGAGGGGAAGAGCAAGTCTAAGCAATCCTCTTAGTCCCTAAGAATTGTCACCTCTTTTTTTATATATTTGTTTAGATTCTATTCTTGGAGACATACTGACATCTACAGGCCATCTGAGAAGGAATTTACCCCAAGTGGCAAACGATGATCCTACAAAATGTTACAATCTGATTGGCTGGGACAATCTACAAGGTGTGGCTAGGATGGGTATAATTAGGCAACATTTACTGACCTGGGGCAGAATTGTTAGTGGCAAGGGAAATAGGCAAGCTAGGATGCACTACACCTTGGCATTCATGTAACTCAAGACGCTTCTCTCACTTTGTAATCTTATGATAATAAATATTTCATTTAGAAGTTTATACCGTTTTGAAGTTTATTTAAGCAATCAGATGTAAGTTAACTGGTTAAGAGGAAATATGGTTAGAATTCCAGTATAAAAAGGACAGTATTTAACATATATATATATTTGTGGTTGGGCCCCTCTCCTCATGTCGCAGTGGTTTGGCCTGTTTCTACGCCCTCATTGGCCTGCCAAAAGGTTAGTTGAAGAGAGAGGGGAGGGAGGGTGGGGCGCTGGAGGCATGTGCGGCGCTGGAGGCGTGTGCACAGGTAGGAAGTGGACGTGGGTATATAAAGGGTGGAGGGAGGTAAGTAATTATGAATGTGTGTGTATATATATATATATATATATATATATATATGTTTGTGGTCAGGCCCCTCTCCTCATGTCGCAGTGGTGTGGCCTGTTTCTACGCTCTCATTGGCCTGCCAAAAGGTGAGTTGAAGAGAGAGGGTGGGGCGCTGGAGGCGTGTGCACAGGTAGGAAGTGGACGTGGGTATATAAAGGGTGGAGGGAGGTAAGTAATTATGACTGTGTGTGTGTGTATATATATATTTGTGGTCAGGCCCCTCTCCTCATGTCGCACTGTCGTGGCCTGTTGCTACACACTCATTGGCCTGCCAAGAGGGCCAAAAAGCAACTAAGTTACTGACTAAGTTTAAAAAAGGCTAATCGAATTTCGCTTTGTGGATTAGGAAAATATCGACTGTAGCAGTTTGACTTTGAGCGCCGAATGGCTTGGATGATATGCACAGGGGTGTGATTTTTTTGAAGATAAGGATGCTGCTCCTATACTTAAGGAGTGGCCTGAGTATTTGAACGCATCAAGTCCTAGGCGAGTGAGAATTATACGCATGTAATGAATGAACATAGTAGTAGATAGTGGTTGACGTGTGGGTTATGAGAAAATTTGGCAACAATATGGTCATAAGCGTACGAAGAATAGTGACTGGACAGGTAGGGTAGTAGGTGATTGATAAAGGTGAGGTGCTAGTCTTAGAGTGCAAGAGGAGGGAACGAATATCTTTAGAAAAGGTGAGATTGTGTTTAGTAAGAAGGTTGAGAAGATGAAATGGTAAATTCGCTAGGGCAAAGAAAGCCATAGAAGGCCAATAAGGCAGCGGCTTTAATAGTAAGAAAAGTTCTAGGGCCAAAAGAATCGTTAGAAAGAAATGAGATGATACGTGTGAATATATCGCCAGTGATAAGTAGTCTTGTAAATTGTGTTCTTGGTTTTGTTTAGCGACGCCTTTGGCATTTGTTGAGGGGAAGATGAGGCAGAGAGAGGAAGGGAGTAGGGAGTCTCAGAATCGGGAGAGTGGAGTAGGCCGTAGAGCAAAAATACAGTGAAGGAAGGAAGCGGGAGTGATGGGAGAGTGAAGAGTGACTTGGTTGAATGGGTGAACAGAGAGCCCCTCGAAGAGCGGTAGTCATTGGTATAGCGACAGATGTTGGTAATGTTCCTACTTGAGGAAAGAGTGGGGTCATGACTGAAGATAAATTGTAGCGTATTTGGAGCAAAAAGTGCTCATGGAACAGGTGCGGAGTGAGGAGTACAGGAAAGCGAGTATGATAGATCTATGTCGTGGTCGTGAGTAGTTTGATTAAGCGACTTTGGTAACGGATAACGGGAAGCATCTGTCGCCGGCAGTATTCATTGTAGGTAGCAAATCTGCTGGCCTTGAGTAAGGCTGTATGGGTGATTAATGGAACCGTAAGATGAAAGGGAGGCCTTGTGTAGGGTTGATGTGAGATTTGAATGTCGATTACATTTCAGCTGAGGAGAGAGTGAGGATAGTGGAACAAAATGACTGATGGCGGATGAGCTGGAGTATTCAAGAGCTAGAGGGAGATTGTAGTAATACTATTGACTATTTTAGATTGATGAAAGAATTGTTTACGAAGAAGGTAAACTTGTGGTGGCTGGGGTGTGGTAAGATTGTTGTGTATAAGGATGAGGCTTTGAAGCCTAGCAGTAGGTGGAGATGAATGGAGAGATATGCAAGGTGTCAAGTGGCTTTGAAGCCGCACAGTGGGAGACGACAGTGAGGTTATATAGAGCAGAAGAGGCCACTGGAAGGAATAGTAGGAAGAATGTTGAGAGAGATGATTTAAGACTCGGGGCACAGAGGCCATAATTAGGGAAGAAGGGTATAAAGAGAATGATAAGAGGAAGAGGTGATGAACAGTGAGAGGAGTGGTAGGAGAAATGAAATGTGGTGAGTCCAAAGATCAGGGTGGGAGTAACGAAGAGAATAGGAGGAAAGATTGGAATAGGGCAGAGGGAATAGGAAAGGATGAAATGGCCGGAGGCTAAAATAGGGCATGGTAGGCGGGTGAGTGAATAGGATTAGACAGACTGAGAATGAGGCTTCGAAGGGCTGGAGGAAATGAAAGGTGGTAAAGAGAAGGCATGGATGACAACAGAAGAGAATGCAATAAAGTGAGAAGAGTGGCAAATGAATGATGGTAGCTGTGGTAAGGAGTTCGGTGGAGCAGCCGGTAGGAAAAGAGGTCAGGGACAGAGGGAATTGAGTGAAACGAATGTGACGGGAATAGCTCATGGCGGATGTGGTGGAGGCTGAATAGAAAATATTGAATGAAGGCACAGCTGAAGGAATGAGGGAGATTAAGAAGGGTGGAAGGTAAAGCTTGGGGAAGTGAAAGATGCCTGAAATAAGTTGATATAACAGAACTGGAGAACGTGTGTAGGTATATGGCTGGGACATCAAAGCCATAGAAGAATGTACAATATGATTGGAGAAGTAGGAAAGGTGGTCAAAAAAGTCATGAGATATAGGGTGAGGAAAGGGGGACACATCAGTTAGGGATAGGGAAGAAAAAGGGCGATAAAAATAAAAACAGGATTATCAAAGTGGAAAAAGGCTGTCGGGCATCGAAGCCAAAGGGAATGTGGAGAGAAAATGATGGAAATTGAATTAACGAAGGAACAGAAGTGGATGAGGACAAATGAAATAGTAGAGAAGTGAATGGGACTGGAGAGATATATGAAAGTAGCAGACGTAAAGGATAAAGAGAAGAGAAGTAGAGAGAGAGAGAATAAAGGTAAATTATACTGGAGGGTAATCGGTAATAATTTGTGTGCTGGGGAGTGTTCTAGAAATAAGGTGGAGGCAAACGAGCAAAACGGATCGCTAGGGCCCTGGTAGCACAATAGCCCTGAGGGTGTCAATTTTAGCACACGACGGTGTGAGACCCCGGACTAAAATATCTTAAGAGTCAGAGATTTTCTGCAGAAATTGTTTAAATGTTACTATGATCTGTTATTGCTGGATGTGATGCATATTTTAATGAGAAATGTAGCTTAGAATTTCTCCCCCTGTACTTGTTTAAGCTGAGAAGCTGAATTTTCTGCAGCTGTGTTACAGCCAAGGTCAGAGCACACAGTGAAAGAGTACTTACTCCCCCTCCCATCTCGTTAACTCTTTTAAGGACGTATCTTAGTTAAGAGAATTCTTTCTATGCCAATGCTTAAGGTCGTATGAATTTGTACAGTAAGTGAAATAACTATCATGTTTTCATGTTGTTGTTAAATTTTGCTCAAGGGTAATTACAGTACATGAAGTAATGTTTGTGTAAAAGTAGGTGTGTCCCGGGAGGAGATTGATTTAAAAAGTAAATAGTTCAAGATATATACACGGAGTTAGACTTTGAGACCGCACCTCGAATGTAAAAGTAGGTATCTCAAAGGAAACGGTACCTTAGGACTGTAGACGTACCCCTAAGAGTACAGTATATATATATGGACGCAGACTGAGAATTGGTTGTGTAACGAACAACTATAATTTTACACCCATCTTAACGGCAAACAGCACCTACTATACTACCTCTGCTGGAGTCAGTGCCCTGTATCCACTACTTCTTGGCAATATTAATCCTTATTAAAAGGAAGATATAGGAGACATTCAATGTTTCATTAAGCTTTACTATACAAGAAAAAGTAAACGCAACGTTATTTTAGGATGTTTTTAGAAAGTTACTCCGAGACAATTTCTGTCTCATATACTGTTATGTTGTGATTTTGCCAGCTAAGATGTATGTTTAATAATGAAATGTGATGTTATTCTCTTCCGTAATCTTGTGTCTATCTAAATCACTTGTTGCTATACACTGCACTCCTTGCTATCCCTTATCAGTAGTGCGTTGTTACACACTACAACCTAGTGGTCCCCCGGAGGGCGGTAACTATTGTCTGAGTTTAGGGAAGACGTGCAAAGTTATTCTTTCTTCGCAGCAGTCGAGCATATCAGACATTATTTTTCAGACAACTAAACTAAATCTAAGAAGATGTTTAAAGTGTGTGGGTTCACAAATATTGTGGGAGGACATCTGAGGGCATAATCATTGAGAAATAATAGAGGACAGTTACAAGATTGTGGTTTATTACCAAGTGCAGAAGCATGGTACAGGGTAGCTAAGGCGATTGAGAGAGAGGGGTGGACAGAGAGAGAGGTTGAAGTACGTGGACAGAAAATGTATGCGTACTATGCACCATGTGAGACTGTCAGTCCCCTACTTCAAGCCGTTGTCCCCTCTGTAATACAAGCACCCTGTAACCCCAACACAACACAAACTACCTCTGCAGTACAAAGACATTCCACCCAGCCACAGCCCCAAAATGGCACCCACACACAATCTAAGGAGGGGTCCTGTCACCCTCTGAACCCTCGCATTAAGATGATAGCGGCGCCCACTCAGGAAGGTCTACCTGTCATACCGAACGCCCCCTTGGTGAATACGCCCCTTTATCCTGTATTGACTGCTAAAAGAAATATGTATACTCCATACTCGATGTTCCCAGTCGCGCCACTCCTAGATAACACGTCATCATGGGCCGCCCCACAGATAAGGGCACCGGCGACAAACGCTTACACTCCTCCCCTTTCTCAGAGACTGTCAGGCATAAATGATATCTCATTACTCTCTACTCCTGCAGGCCGTCCTGAAAATGACAGTGTGGATGGGGAGGATGAGATAAAAGTAGGAGAGAGTGCGAAGGAGTGGAGGAGTAAGACCCTGGGCTCAGGAACGAGCCAACGTAGAGAGCGTAACAGAAATAGTAGAGTGAGTCTAATGTATGTTGCATTCACACCGACACAAGCCACCTCCCTCATAAACACACTACCTGACCCTGAAAAGCAGCCCATGCCTTTCTACAGAAAGATATCACAAACACAAAAGACATATGCTGCAGTCTGGAGAGACTTGGTTAGTTTGTGTGAAATCAGAGCAGGAGATTCATACTGGCCCATAATGCAAAAGACAATAGATCCGTATGATCTGCCACGTGAGACAACTGACTATGAATCAGGTGAAATATTCTATAGGGCTAAAGGAATCTTTAAAGAAAGGTCTATTGACTTCCAGACCAGAATATAGAGTGTTACCATTAGACACGCTGTTACTTGTTGCAAAAGGGCTGGAGTCTGTAGAAAATACACACCCTACATCATCAACGTACAAAAAGACTGCCGCTCTCATGGTAACCTCTGAGGAGCCAGCATATAAAGGGGAGAAGAAGGAAACACATCAGCAAGAATTGTAAGATGCCTAGAAAGCTGAGGACAAAGCAGCATGGGGATGGCAGTAATGAAGAGCAGGGGGGCCAAAGCACGGCATGAGACAGTGGTGAGCCTGTGTCACTATCTCCTGCTATGGCAGTATCTTCAGGGGATAGTGGATTAGGACCTCAAGCTATTGTAACATTACCAATAGAAGGGATCCCTACCACCTTCCTAGTAGACACAGGTGCAGCCAGAAGTGTCCTAAGACAACAAGATCTGCCCGACTCATCTTACCTGTCTGACATTGATGTTGCTTGTGTAGGTGTTGACGGTATCCCCTCATCCAACAAGTTGACTCAGCCACTACAAATAGACCCATTCCCAGACCTGGTTGCTAGATTTGTAGTGTCCTCCACATGCCCAATCAACTTGTTAGGTGCAGATTTACTTTCTCGCTTGCAAGCATCCATCTTGTTTAACCCCGGATGGGACTATACAAGTGTCCTCAGCTTTAACAATTACTGACACGTCAGAACTCTGCTCACTACCAATATTAATTCATTTAGATGCGAAAAGTAACAATAGACAAGGCTTGGCCAACATCTTGGATAAGATTCCGGCAACCCTCTGGTCACGTGGTCCGGAAGATATTGGGCATTTAAAGGTGCCTCCAGTCATAGTAAAGTTGAAGCCTGGAGCTGAATTACCACGAAGATCCCAATACCCTCTGAAGCCAGCGCAGATTGATGCAATTACACAGCAGATAGAGAGCCTGTTGAAACAGGGGGAGTTAGTGCGGTGTACGTCACCATGTAACACACCCCTCTTCCCAGTGAAAAAGAAATCCAAGAAAGGAGAGCCAGTAAAATACCGTATGGTACAAGATTTGTGAGCAGTCAATGAAGCAACCATATTGGACACTCCCATAGTACCTAACCCACACACTCTCCTCTCTGGAATACCTCCAACAGCAGCATACTTTAGTGTAGTGGATCTGGCAAATGCCTTCTTTAGCATTCCTCTAGATCCTTCATGTCAGTATCTCTTCGCATTTACACATGATCATAATCAATTTACATGGACTGTCATGCCCCAAGGAGCACAGAATTCTCCTAGTCAGTTTGCTAAGGCCATGGGTCTAATCCTTGATTCTTGGCAACAGGAAAACCCTGATGTTGTACTTCTGCAATATGTTGATGATCTCTTACTCTGTGCTGAAGACCTTCCTACAGCTACACGGACATCAGAGAGTTTACTGAGACATCTGGCAGAACAAGGGTGCAAGGCATCCAGAGAAAAGTTACAGTGGTGTGAGGAGACTGTGATATTCCTGGGACATTGTCTCTCCAAAGGAGTGCGTCATCTCACATGCAGCCGTGTTAGGGCAATAGAAGAAATGTCTGTACCAGAAGGACACAGACCCCTCCACGCTTTCCTAGGTCTCATATCCTATTGCAGAGTATGGATCCCAGAAGCCTCTCTCCTGATGCAGCCCTTGTATGATGTTCTGAAGATTGAACCCTTTCAGATGACACAGATAGCCCTAAATAACTTCTACGCTCTGAAACAGGCTATCTCCTCAGCCCCTGCATTAGGGCTACCCAACTATGACCTACCGTTTAAACTGTTTATATCAGAAAGGGAAGGACATGCAATGGGAGTCTTGACACAGTCCCATGGAAACAGACAACACCACATTGGCTACTTCTCATGTCATCTGGATGCTGTAGCAAGAGGAGGCCCTTCCTGTCTTAGGGCAGTATTTGCAGCTCATGCCTTACTGGATAAGACAAGTGGCATAGTCCTTGGGTATCCCTTGACAGTTCTTGCTCCACATGACATTGCTGTTATCATAAATCAGACGCAGCCAAAACACCTGACAGCAGCTAGACACCTCCGTCTCCAATGTTCACTGCTCCTGCCAGATAATGTCACCTTACAGAGGTGTTATGTACTTAATCCAGCCACTCTCTTGCCATTTCCTGAGGGGGGAGATGAGGAAGAAGGACATTTTTGGTATAGTTTGAACTTGGATCAGGAGCCAAACATAAGCTCGGATGTAAAAAGTCATTTACTGGGACGCCTAGTCAAGAAGACAGAAACAGATGAAACACAAGACTCTCTACATTGTACGCTGTGGAACAAACAAACACCAGGACGGGATCTTCAATATGAAGCGAAGCTTATGGAATTGAAGCAAGTCACGTTAAAACTGATGACATTGTATAATGAAGCAATAGGGGATAGCGCACTCACGGTAGAGCTTCCTTTTGAAGCAGAATTGCTCTATAAACAGTGGGATACAGCTGTCCCACACATAGCACTAACAAAGTCTGCGCAGAGTACATGGAGCTCATTGGGGACTGCGCTGAAATGGTGGGAGTCCGCAGATGAAGATGAACTAGAAGCAGAAGGAATAACAAAACAAACCCTCATCTGGCATGTGAATAGCTTTCCCAAAGTACAGGCTGAAGACCCGTATGCGATTCCAGGATCAGTAAACCCACCTCATGTCTTCAGCAAATGGAAATGGAGACCTCACACCTTGCGAATGTAAAGGAACTTGCCCTGACAGACCCAGACATCACTCTGTATGTGGATCAAGGTATGCTGATGAGAATGGAAAATATCACACAGGATACGCTGTGACTACGGAAAAAGATGTGATGCGAGCCTTCTCACTACCTCCCTCCATGTCAGCACAAGAAGCAGAGTTGATTGCATTGACTAAGGCCTGTGAGATTACAGCAGGACGGCGAGCCAACATCAAGATATGCTCTAGGAGTGACTCAAGACTTTGGAAAGCCAGACGATTCATGACAGCTGCAGGTACCCCAGTGAAGCATGATAAAGCCATTCGTGATCTACTAGATGCTTTAGCACTCCCAAATGAGGTGGCCATACTGAAAGTGAAGGCACATGGGAAGCTAAACTCAAATGAAGCACAAGGAAATCATCTAGCAGACCAGACGACTAAGAAGGCAGCAATGATATCACAGGAAATGGACAAGAAAGAGGAGAAGGAAGACATAAATATCTACACAATGCAGACTTTACCTACAGATCTGAAACTACTCAAAGAATTGCAGAAGAATGCAGATCCAGAAGAAGTAAACAAGTGGAAAGCAAAGGGAGCAATCCTTAAAGATGGATTGTATGTTGATAATCTGAGATTGTGTTTACCAAAGAATCTCTATCCAGCAACAGTACAGTGGGCCCACGGACCGGCACACTTGTCAAAGACCCTCATGAACGCTCTAATAGACAAGTACTATATGGCCCGAGGCATAACTACACTTACGAGCAACTATTGCAAGTCCTGTAGCATCTGTGCTAAATGTAATACAGGCCGAACTGAGAAACCCCCACAGAAGCATTTAGCAAAATCTCTGTATCCATTCCTGAGGATACAGATTGATCCCATACAGATGCCAAGGAGTGGTCGGTATGAATATGCATTGGTCATTGTGGATATGTTCTCAGGATGGCCAGAGGCCTATCCATTTGTAAACATGACAGCCAAAACCACTGTAAAGAGACTGCTAACAGAGGTCATTTGTAGATATGGGGTCACTGAAGTGATCGAGAGTGACCAAGGACCAGCCTTTAATGCAGTACTGGCCAAGGAAATTTGGGCAGCCTTGGGAGTGACTCCGTCCTTCCATACACCCTATCATCCCCAGAGATGCGGGAAGGTAGAACGTATGAACGGGACAGTCCAGGATGTTAAAAATGTCACAAGAAACTGGTATGCCATGGCCTGAAAGTCTCCCCATAGCCTTGTTTAGTGTCAGGTATACTCCTAGAAGGAAACATGCACTATCCCCTCATGAGATCCTGTTTGGGTCTGCTCCTAGATTAGGGTGCTACTTTCCTCAGCAGCTGCAACTAAAATCTGATGTACTTGTTGACTATGTGATTGCACTGTCCACCGCACTGACTAAAATCCATGCACAAGTGTTCTCTTCTATTCCAGATTCGGAAGTGACCACTGGTACTCATCAACTACTTCCTGGAGATTGGGTCCTGGTTAAGAAATTTGTGAGGAAAACCCCTTTGGAACCCAGATACGAAGGCCCATTCCAAGTACTACTGATCACAGCTACATCAGTTAAGTTGGAAGGGAAAGCTACTTGGGTCCACGCATCACATTGCAAAAAGGTTCCTCCTCCTGATGACCAGGAAACAACACAATGAGTACAGCCCAGTGGTTTATTCTGTTCCTTGCGGTATACGTGAGCAAGGCTCAACATGCAACCATTACAAAATGTGAGGATGGTATCACCTTTTGGTACAATTCACACACTACACATGTTGCTACATACACCTTTGATTTTTGTGACGTTGTCGCATGCCCCACGGTCCCTGAACAGTGTGACTTGTACCAGACCTCCCCCAATAAGGCTATATATATATGTGTCATTGACGAGACCTTTGGTAAAGATTGCTCCACATGGGGTGCGGTGGGATGGAATACTGGGGAACACTGGGAATCTAGACCTCAGAGCGCTGCAAATAAGAAAGATGACCAGGGCAGATCCCTCCTCGACCAAATGACTCTACTAAAGACTGGTAGATGCCTGAATAGTGGGGTGACCGGTTCTAGTATGCAACTAACCCTGACCATACAGAGTCCTAGTCCAGTAGATGCTGACACATATCGGATGGGAGCTTGGGTGAGCGGGAAAACTACAAGGTTTTCAGGGAAATTTAAGTTAGCAGACTTGTACAAATATCCTGATTTACCCCCCGTACTACAGGCATTAAAACCCGGCTCACAGACTATAGGAACAATGACTGCTACTGGTGACCCAACATATGAGGACACGTTAGCTACTGAGACTGGATTCTCAGATCTTAATGTGTGGTTGGAATGGATGAAATACAATGTACGGGAAAGTAATAGGACCAACTGTTATGTATGCGGCCATGCTAGGCCTCACTTGGGTACTGTTCCACTTACTATACCTTTGCAGGAAGAGAAATGTTTTCTGAGTTTGTTCAAATATAAACATAGTTATACAGATGAGTTTGAACAATGGAGAAAAACGTATCCTGTGATAACTAATAATCCCCATCCAGGGAGAGGTATACCGTATTTTTCGCCCTATAAGACGCACCGGCAGATAAGACGCACCTAGTTTTAA
Source organism: Discoglossus pictus (assembly GCA_027410445.1). Classification (NCBI taxonomy): domain Eukaryota; kingdom Metazoa; phylum Chordata; class Amphibia; order Anura; family Alytidae; genus Discoglossus; species Discoglossus pictus. The sequence continues at coordinate 567,349,018 of CM050163.1, read as the reverse complement.
GAGGAGGAAAACAAGAAAAAAAAAATCTGAATATATATATATATATATATATATATATATATATATATATATATAGATACACATACATATACATACACACATAAATATACATACACATACATACATATATACACACACATACATACACACATACACATACATATACTGCAGCATTTGGGAGCATTTGGGAGCCCTTGACCCTCCCTGACCCTCCTGATCCTCACCTTTCTTCTGATCTCTGCCATCTTGATCTCACCCCAGCGCTTCCTACCAGCACTCCTCGTGTACTGCAGCGTTGCGTGTGTGACGTCACTAGGACGCACCGGCCGACGCGATGCTGGTAGGAAGCGCTGGGGTGAGATCAAGAGGACAGAGGCAGTTTTAAAAGGTATATTCGCCGTATAAGACGCACCAACTTTCCTCCCCCCGTTTTGGGGAAGAAAAAGTGCGTCTTATACGGCGAAAAATACGGTAACTATAAACCCCGGAAATTATACGTGTTACAGGAGAAACGTTTCTCATGGGTTCAACTTGCAGAAGTTCCCAAGTGGATTTTGTCACACATACAGAGATGGTTCATCCACACTGCTAGTCAATCAGACCCAATCTTTAGGGGACATATATTGGTTATGTGGGGATATGAAACTCAGGGTAAGACTGTCAGGAGTATGGCGTGGGGAATGTACATTGGCTAAAGCCATAATGCCATTACACATTGTCCCAAATTATTATGATGACAATCTACCTAATGCCCCCCAAGCAAGGTCCAGGAAGAGAAGACAAATTTCATCATCTGAACCTCGGGAAAGTTTTGACCCACATGTGTATATTGATGCTATTGGAGTCCCAAGGGGGGTGCCCGACCAATTTAAGGCCCGAAATCAGATAGCAGCAGGATTTGAATCACTGATACCAATGATTGGTGTAAATAAAAATGTCGCCTGGATTAATTATATCTACTATAACCAGCAACGATTTATTAACTACACTAAGGATGCCTTAAAAGGCATTGTAGAACAATTAGAGGCTACATCACACATGGCCTTCCAAAATCGTATGGCATTAGACATGATCCTTGCAGAAAAGGGTGGAGTATGTAAAATGCTTCCTGACACTAGCACATGTTGTACATACATTCCTAATAATACAGGTCCAAATGGCAAGATCACACTGGCAATCCAGAAATTGGCTAATCTTGGTCAAGAATTAAAAGAAAATTCTGGTACCATGGACTATTGGGATTCATGGTTCGGATGGATGAATGGTTAGCAAAAAGTTTTATTACAAGTTGGAATGGCTATTCTCGTCGTTATAATCCTACTTGCCTTCCTTCTGTGTTGTATTAGCCCCTGTATACGTACTTATCTACAGGATGCAATGGTCAAGGCTTCACCCACCTTTGTTCACCAGAATCTAGAACTAGATTTCGGTGACCAGGATGATACCTATAAGACATCTCATATGCTAAAGCAGATGACCACAGGCTCGAAGGAGAGTCTTATGAACGCCATGGTTCCTGATCTGAGTTAGTTACACTATTAGCTGATAGAGGCTTCTAGGTTTTCCCATGCCGCATAGGACATAGGGTAGGTGTGACGTTAGGTCATGGCAAGCCCGATCGAACAAATATATGTACCTATGTCATACTCACACGCAATGCTTACAACATCCGGACATAGAATCCACAGAAGAATAGTGTTCCGGAGGAACCATAGCTTAAAAGACATGTACTATTAACTTGTATTATCCAAAATGCAGTAGTTATTAACCTTTACAATGAACCAGTATGAGTGGGTTGGATGATGCGAAAACATAATATGACATTTTAGGGGGGACTGTTATGGATCAGGATCTACAAGAAAATGCATTTTATGTTTGCCCTACTTATACATTTTCTCTTTTCAGTATTACGTAACCTTATTAACAATGTTGATTATTGGAGATGTTTTGGATGGATAAAAATAATCCCATTATGTAATATCTGTTCCTGTCCAAATCATCCGTTTGTTGGCCATGTGTGCACACAGAGACAAGAATTTACACAGACCCAAAAGTTCTGGTATAAAACTTCTTGTATTCTTCCCAACGAACGAACCCCCCCAAATACAACATAGGAACTTATATAATATAAGTTGATCAGATATAACAATCATACGACTCATTGTTAGACAGTGAGTGAGTTATTGATTGGTTGACAAGGTAAGAAGGGTCCTTCCATATTTGGTCTCGGATGTTGATGTCATTATGGTCAGTTTATGTGAAGCTTCTGATTGGCTCTGGAAGGTGGCGGGGCTTATATCCTTATTTGGTCACGGATATGAATGTCATCTGGGAGCTCCCGGATATGATTCAGTAGCCATCTTAGGACTCCCAGGATACAGCTCAGTAGCCATCTTAGGACTCCCAGGATACAGCTCAGTAGCCATCTTAGGACTCTCAGGATAAAGAATAAAGGTAATTAGTGCCTTATCTTATGATATATTTTAAGGAAAGGAATGCAGCATGGACATAATATACATTTTCATGAATTTCGTCCACAACAGAGACTCTAAGATGGAGGATTTGCCACTTCCGCATACAAGATGTCGGCAGCACTACTTCCGGTCTGTTAAGGGTGACGATGACTACCACACCTTGGACACAAGAAGGAGAACGCCATCTTCCCTTTGTCCTAACCTTCTGACCAATGAGAGAAAGACTCATCCCACTGTGGGATGACACCTAGAGACTCCTTAATGCACTAACCCAATGCCTTGCTGAGATTCTGTAAAAGCGGATACCTCAGAACCAATGAATTACCGAATAAACCTGATGTTTTGCTTAGTTGCAACATTCATCTGATTGTTAAATGTTATATATGGCGGCTGATTCAATAAACAGTAGGCGACAGAAAGCTTTATGGCCAGGGACAGATATCTCCAAGAACTACTTTGGTTTTCTCCAAAACATTATCATGGTCTTTATATCAGGGTCTTTATATCAGGGTCTTTATATCAGGGTCTTTATATCAGGGCCTTTATGTCAGGGTCTTTATGTCAGGGTCTTTATATGAGGGCCTTTATATCAGGGTCTTTATGTCAGGGTCTTTATGTCAGGGTCTTTATATCGGAGCCTTTATATTGGGGCCTTTATATCAGGGTCTTTATATCATGGTCTTTATATGAGGCCCTTTATATCAGGGTCTTTATATCAGGGCCTTTATATCATGGTCTTTATATCATGGTCTTTATATCAGGGTCTTTATATCAGGGTCTTTATATCAGGGCCTTTATATCAGGGTCTTTATATCGGGGCTTTTATATCAGGGTCTTTATATCAGGGTCTTTATATCGGGGCTTTTATATCAGGGTCTTTATATCAGGGTCTTTATATCATGTTCTTTATATCAGGGTCTTTATATCAGGGTCTTTATATCGGGGCCTTTATGTCAGGGTCTTTATATCAGGGTCTTTATATCAAGGTCTTTATATCAGGGCCTTTATATCATGGTCTTTATATCAGAACCTTTATATCAGCGTCTTTATATCAGGGTCTTTATATCAGGGTCTTTATATCAGGGTCTTTATATTTGGGTCTTTATATCAGGGTCTTTATATTGGAGTCTTAATATCAGGGTCTTTATATCAGGGCCTTTATATCAGGGTCTTTATATCGAGGCTTTTATATCAGGGTCTTTATATCAGGGTCTTTATATCGGGGCTTTTATATCAGGGTCTTTATATCAGGGTCTTTATATCATGTTCTTTATATCAGGGTCTTTATATCAGGGTCTTTATATCGGGGCCTTTATGTCAGGGTCTTTATATCAGGGTCTTTATATCAGGGCCTTTATATCATGGTCTTTATATCAGGGCCTTTATATCGGGGCCTTTATGTCAGGGTCTTTATATCAGGGTCTTTATATCAGGGTCTTTATATTTGGGTCTTTATATCAGGGTCTTTATATTGGAGTCTTAATATCAGGGTCTTTATATTAGGGTCTTTATATCAGGGTCTTTATGTCTGGGCCTTTATATCAGGAACTTTATGTCATGGTCTTTATATCAGGGTCTTTATACCAGGTTCTTTATGTCATGGTCTTTATATCAGGGTCTTTATATCAGGGCCTTTATATCAGGGTCTTTATATTGGGGTCTTTATATCAGGGTCTTTATATCTGGGCCTTTTTATCAGGGTCTTTATATTGCGGTCCTTATGTCAGGGCCTTTATATCATGGTCTTTATATCAGGGTCTTTATATCAGGGTCTTTATATTGTGGTCCTTATGTCAGGGCCTTCATATCAGGGTCTTTATATCAGGGTCTTTATATTGGGGTCTTTATATCAGGGTCTTTATATCAGGGCCTTTATATCAGGCTCTTTATATTGGGGTCCTTATGTCAGGGCCTTTATATCATGGTCTTTATATCAGGGTCTTTATATCAGGGTCTTTATATTGTGGTCCTTATGTCAGGGCCTTCATATCAGGGTCTTTATATCAGGGTCTTTATGTCATGGTCTTTATATCAGGGTCTTTATATCAGGGCCTTTATATCAGCGTCTTTATATCAGGGCCTTTATAAGAGGGTATTAACTTTGGGGGCTCTAACATTGGTATTTTTCCAAGAACGTAGGATGCCTTGGAGGGTCACAGGGAATTCCTTGGGTCCCTTTAGTGCTTTATATTTAGTTATGGCTTCATTTCTCCAATGTATTTCTTTATCACAAGGTCCCATTGGTTGTAAAACTATCACTAATCCTGCAGGTGGTGCCGTCATCAATTAGGTGCAGTTCCTCCTCCAGTCCTGTAGATGGTGTTGTCACCGATTAGGTGCAGTTCCTCCTCCAGTCCTTTAGCTGGTGTTGTCACTGATTAGGTGCAGTTCCTCCTCCAGTCCTATAGCTGGTGCTGCGGTCAGATCTTTATGGTAATCATCTCTATGGTTTATTTCTTCCATCAAATGTTTGAAAATTGAAGCGCGAAGAAACCACCCACAAAAAGAGAAGGTAAGAAATAATATCCATTGCCCTCTGTAGCGCATGAACACTCCCTGCAGGACGGGGTGTAATGGGAGAGATACATTAATACTGCAGCGAGTAATATACAGGACATGGCATTAATACTGCAGTGAGTAATATACAGGACATGACATTAATACTGCAGTGAGTAATATACAGGACAGGGCATTAATACTGCAGCGAGTAATATACATATACAGGGCATTAATACTGCAGCGAGTAATATACAGGACATGGCATTAATACAGCAGCGAGTAATATACAGGACATGACATTAATACTGCAGCGAGTAATATACAGGACATGACATTAATACTGCAGCGAGTAATATACAGGACATGGCATTAATACTGCAGTGAGTAATATACAGGACAGGGCATTAATACTGCAGTGAGTAATATACAGGGCATGGCATTAATACTGCAGCGAGTAATATACTGGGCATGGCATTAATACTGCAGCGAGTAATATACAGGACATGGCATTAATACTGCAGTGAGTAATATACAGGACATGACATTAATACTGCAGCGAGTAATATACTGGGCATGGCATTAATACTGCAGTGAGTAATATACAGGACATGACATTAATACTGCAGCGAGTAATATACTGGGCATGACATTAATACTGCAGCGAGTAATATACAGGACATGGCATTAATACTGCAGCGAGTAATATACAGGACATGGCATTAATACTGAAGTGAGTAATATACAGGACATGGCATTAATACTGCAGCGAGTAATATACAGGACATGGCATTAATACAGCAGCGAGTAATATACAGGACATGACATTAATACTGCAGCGAGTAATATACAGGACATGGCATTAATACTGCAGTGAGTAATATACAGGACATGACATTAATACTGCAGCGAGTAATATACAGGACATGGCATTAATACTGCAGTGAGTAATATACAGGACATGACATTAATACTGCAGTGAGTAATATACAGGGCATTAATACTGCAGCGAGTAATATACAGGACATGACATTAATACTGCAGCGAGTAATATACAGGACATGGCATTAATACTGCAGCGAGTAATATACAGGACATGATATTAATACTGCAGCGAGTAATATACAGGACATGGCATTAATACTGCAGCGAGTAATATACAGGACATGGCATTAATACTGCAGCGAGTAATATACAGGACATGGCATTAATACTGAAGTGAGTAATATACAGGACATGACATTAATACTGCAGCGAGTAATATACAGGACATGATATTAATACTGCAGCGAGTAATATACAGGACATGACATTAATACTGCAGCGAGTAATATACAGGACATGGCATTAATACTGCAGCGAGTAATATACAGGACATGGCATTAATACTGAAGTGAGTAATATACAGGACATGGCATTAATACTGCAGCGAGTAATATACAGGACATGGCATTAATACAGCAGCGAGTAATATACAGGACATGACATTAATACTGCAGCGAGTAATATACAGGACATGGCATTAATACTGCAGTGAGTAATATACAGGACATGACATTAATACTGCAGCGAGTAATATACAGGACATGGCATTAATACTGCAGTGAGTAATATACAGGACATGACATTAATACTGCAGTGAGTAATATACAGGACATGACATTAATACTGCAGCGAGTAATATACAGGACAGGGCATTAATACTGCAGCGAGTAATATACATATACAGGGCATTAATACTGCAGCGAGTAATATACAGGACATGGCATTAATACTGCAGCGAGTAATATACAGGACATGGCATTAATACTGCAGCGAGTAATATACAGGGCATGACATTAATACTGCAGCGAGTAATATACAGGACATGGCATTAATACTGCAGTGAGTAATATACAGGACATGGCATTAATACTGCAGTGAGTAATATACAGGGTATGGCATTAATACTGCAGCGAGTAATATACAGGACATGATATTAATACTGCAGCGAGTAATATACAGGACATGACATTGATACTGCAGCGAGTAATATACAGGACAGGGCATTAATACTGCAGTGAGTAATATACAGGACAGGGCATTAATACTGCAGCGAGTAATATACAGGACATGACATTAATACTGCAGCGAGTAATATACAGGACATGACATTAATACTGCAGTGAGTAATATACAGGACAGGGCATTAATACTGCAGCGAGTAATATACAGGACATGGCATTAATACTGCAGCGAGTAATATACAGGACATGGCATTAATACTGCAGCGAGTAATATACAGGGCATGACATTAATACTGCAGCGAGTAATATACAGGACATGACATTAATACTGCAGTGAGTAATATACAGGACATGGCATTAATACTGCAGTGAGTAATATACAGGGCATGGCATTAATACTGCAGCGAGTAATATACAGGACATGATATTAATACTGCAGCGAGTAATATACAGGACATGACATTAATACTGCAGCGAGTAATATACAGGACATGGCATTAATACTGCAGCGAGTAATATACAGGACAGGGCATTAATACTGCAGCGAGTAATATACAGGACATGACATTAATACTGCAGTGAGTAATATACAGGGCATGGCATTAATACTGCAGTGAGTAATATACAGGACATGGCATTAATACTGCAGCGAGTAATATACAGGACATGACATTAATACTGCAGCGAGTAATATACAGGACATGACATTAATACTGCAGCGAGTAATATACAGGGCAGGGCATTAATACTGCAGCGAGTAATATACAGGGCATGGCATTAATACTGCAGCGAGTAATATACAGGACAGGGCATTAATACTGCAGCGAGTAATATACAGGACATGACATTAATACTGCAGTGAGTAATATACAGGGCATGGCATTAATACTGCAGTGAGTAATATACAGGGCATGACATTAATACTGCAGCGAGTAATATACAGGACATGATATTAATACTGCAGCGAGTAATATACAGGACATGACATTAATACTGCAGTGAGTAATATACAGGACAGGGCATTAATACTGCAGCGAGTAATATACAGGACATGGCATTAATACTGCAGCGAGTAATATACAGGACATGGCATTAATACTGCAGCGAGTAATATACAGGGCATGACATTAATACTGCAGCGAGTAATATACAGGACATGACATTAATACTGCAGTGAGTAATATACAGGACATGGCATTAATACTGCAGTGAGTAATATACAGGGCATGGCATTAATACTGCAGCGAGTAATATACAGGACATGATATTAATACTGCAGCGAGTAATATACAGGACATGACATTAATACTGCAGCGAGTAATATACAGGACATGGCATTAATACTGCAGCGAGTAATATACAGGACAGGGCATTAATACTGCAGCGAGTAATATACAGGACATGACATTAATACTGCAGCGAGTAATATACAGGACAGGGCATTAATACTGCAGTGAGTAATATACAGGACGTGGCATTAATACTGGAGTGAGTAATATACAGGACAGGGCATTAATACTGCAGTGAGTAATATACAGGACAGGGCATTAATACTGCAGTGAGTAATATACAGGACGTGACATTAATACTGCAGTGAGTAATATACAGGACGTGGCATTAATACTGCAGCGAGTAATATACAGGACATGACATTAATACTGCAGTGAGTAATATACAGGACAGGGCATTAATACTGCAGTGAGTAATATACAGGACATGACATTAATACTGCAGTGAGTAATATACAGGACAGGGCATTAATACTGCAGCGAGTAATATACAGGGCATGGCATTAATACTGCAGCGAGTAATATACAGGACGTGGCATTAATACTGCAGTGAGTAATATACAGGACATGACATTAATACTGGAGTGAGTAATATACAGGACAGGGCATTAATACTGCAGTGAGTAATATACAGGACAGGGCATTAATACTGCAGCGAGTAATATACAGGACAGGGCATTAATACTGCAGTGAGTAATATACAGGACAGGGCATTAATACTGCAGCGAGTAATATACAGGGCATGACATTAATACTGCAGCGAGTAATATACAGGGCATGACATTAATACTGCAGCGAGTAATATACAGGACAGGGCATTAATACTGGAGTGAGTAATATACAGGACAGGGCATTAATACTGGAGTGAGTAATATACAGGACAGGGCATTAATACTGCAGTGAGTAATATACAGGACATGACATTAATACTGCAGTGAGTAATATACAGGACATGACATTAATACTGCAGCGAGTAACATACAGGACATGGCATTAATACTGCAGCGAGTAATATACAGGACAGGGCATTAATACTGCAGTGAGTAATATACAGGACATGACATTAATACTGCAGCGAGTAATATACAGGACAGGGCATTAATACTGCAGCGAGTAATATATAGGGCATGACATTAATACTGCAGCGAGTAATATACAGGATATGACATTAATACTGCAGCGAGTAATATACAGGGCATGGCATTAATACTGCAGTGAGTAATATACAGGGCATGACATTAATACTGCAGTGAGTAATATACAGGGCATGACATTAATACTGCAGTGAGTAATATACAGGGCATGGCATTAATACTGCAGTGAGTAATATACAGGACATGGCATTAATACTGCAGTGAGTAATATACAGGACATGGCATTAATACTGCAGCGAGTAATATACAGGACATGGCATTAATACTGCAGTGAGTAATATACAGGACATGGCATTAATACTGCAGTGAGTAATATACAGGACATGGCATTAATACTGCAGCGAGTAATATACAGGACATGACATTAATACTGCAGTGAGTAATATACAGGACATGACATTAATACTGCAGTGAGTAATATACAGGGCATGACATTAATACTGCAGCGAGTAACATACAGGACATGGCATTAATACTGCAGTGAGTAATATACAGGACATGACATTAATACTGCAGCGAGTAATATACAGGGCATTAATACTGCAGCGAGTAACATACAGGACATGGCATTAATACTGCAGCGAGTAATATACAGGACATGGCATTAATACTGCAGTGAGTAATATACAGGACATGACATTAATACTACAGCGAGTAATATACAGGACAGGGCATTAATACTGCAGCGAGTAATATACAGGACATGACATTAATACTGCAGTGAGTAATATACAGGACATGGCATTAATACTGCAGTGAGTAATATACAGGACAGGGCATTAATACTGCAGCGAGTAATATACAGGACATGACATTAATACTGCAGTGAGTAATATACAGGACATGGCATTAATACTGCAGTGAGTAATATACAGGACATGGCATTAATACTGCAGTGAGTAATATACAGGACATGGCATTAATACTGCAGCGAGTAATATACAGGACAGGGCATTAATACTGCAGCGAGTAATATACAGGACATGACATTAATACTGCAGTGAGTAATATACAGGACATGACATTAATACTGCAGTGAGTAATATACAGGACATGACATTAATACTGAAGTGAGTAATATACAGGACATGACATTAATACTGCAGCGAGTAATATACAGGGCATGGCATTAATACTGCAGCGAGTAATATACAGGACATGACATTAATACTGCAGCGAGTAATATACAGGACATGGCATTAATACTGCAGCGAGTAATATACAGGACATGGCATTAATACTGCAGCGAGTAATATACAGGACATGACATTAATACTGCAGCGAGTAATATACAGGACATGGCATTAATACTGCAGCGAGTAATATACAGGACATGACATTAATATTGCAGTGAGTAATATACAGGACATGACATTAATACTGCAGTGAGTAATATACAGGACAGGGCATTAATACTGCAGCGAGTAATATACAGGACATGGCATTAATACTGCAGTGAGTAATATACAGGACAGGGCATTAATACTGCAGCGAGTAATATACAGGACATGGCATTAATACAGCAGCGAGTAATATACAGGACATGGCATTAATACAGCAGCGAGTAATATACAGGACATGACATTAATACTGCAGCGAGTAATATACAGGGCAGGGCATTAATACTGCAGCGAGTAATATACAGGGCAGGGCATTAATACTGCAGCGAGTAATATACAGGACATGACATTAATACTGCAGCGAGTAATATACAGGGCATGGCATTAATACTGCAGTGAGTAATATACAGGGCAGGGCATTAATACTGCAGCGAGTAATATACAGGACAGGGCATTAATACTGCAGCGAGTAATATACAGGGCATGGCATTAATACTGCAGCGAGTAATATACAGGACAGGGCATTAATACTGCAGCGAGTAATATACAGGGCATGGCATTAATACTGCAGCGAGTAATATACAGGACAGGGCATTAATACTGCAGCGAGTAATATACAGGACAGGGCATTAATACTGCAGCGAGTAATATACAGGACAGGGCATTAATACTGCAGCGAGTAATATACAGGACATGACATTAATACTGCAGCGAGTAATATACAGGGCATGGCATTAATACTGCAGCGAGTAATATACAGGACAGGGCATTAATACTGCAGCGAGTAATATACAGGACATGACATTAATACTGCAGTGAGTAATATACAGGGCATGGCATTAATACTGCAGTGAGTAATATACAGGGCATGACATTAATACTGCAGTGAGTAATATACAGGACAGGGCATTAATACTGCAGCGAGTAATATACAGGACATGACATTAATACTGCAGCGAGTAATATACAGGGCAGGGCATTAATACTGCAGCGAGTAATGTACAGGACATGACATTAATACTGCAGCGAGTAATATACAGGGCATGACATTAATACTGCAGCGAGTAATATACAGGACATGACATTAATACTGCAGCGAGTAATATACAGGGCATGGCATTAATACTGCAGCGAGTAATATACAGGGCAGGGCATTAATACTGCAGCGAGTAATATACAGGGCATGGCATTAATACTGCAGCGAGTAATATACAGGACAGGGCATTAATACTGCAGCGAGTAATATACAGGACATGACATTAATACTGCAGTGAGTAATATACAGGGCATGGCATTAATACTGCAGTGAGTAATATACAGGGCATGACATTAATACTGCAGTGAGTAATATACAGGACAGGGCATTAATACTGCAGCGAGTAATATACAGGACATGACATTAATACTGCAGCGAGTAATATACAGGGCAGGGCATTAATACTGCAGCGAGTAATATACAGGACATGACATTAATACTGCAGCGAGTAATATACAGGGCATGACATTAATACTGCAGCGAGTAATATACAGGACATGACATTAATACTGCAGCGAGTAATATACAGGGCATGGCATTAATACTGCAGTGAGTAATATACAGGGCAGGGCATTAATACTGCAGCGAGTAATATACAGGACAGGGCATTAATACTGCAGTGAGTAATATACAGGACATGACATTAATACTGCAGCGAGTAATATACAGGGCAGGGCATTAATACTGCAGCGAGTAATATACAGGACAGGGCATTAATACTGCAGCGAGTAATATACAGGGCAGGGCATTAATACTGCAGCGAGTAATATACAGGACAGGGCATTAATACTGCAGTGAGTAATATACAGGACAGGGCATTAATACTGCAGCGAGTAATATACAGGACGCGACATTAATACTGCAGCGAGTAATATACAGGGCATGGCATTAATACTGCAGCGAGTAATATACAGGACGTGGCATTAATACTGCAGCGAGTAATATACAGGACAGGGCATTAATACTGCAGTGAGTAATATACAGGACGTGTCATTAATACTGCAGTGAGTAATATACAGGGCATTAATACTGCAGCGAGTAATATACAGGACATGACATTAATACTGCAGTGAGTAATATACAGGGCTTGTCATTAATACTGCAGTGAGTAATATACAGGACAGGGCATTAATACTGCAGCGAGTAATATACAGGGCATGACATTAATACTGCAGTGAGTAATATACAGGACGCGACATTAATACTGCAGCGAGTAATATACAGGGCATGGCATTAATACTGCAGCGAGTAATATACAGGACATGGCATTAATACTGCAGCGAGTAATATACAGGACATGGCATTAATACTGCAGTGAGTAATATACAGGACATGGCATTAATACTGCAGTGAGTAATATACAGGGCATGACATTAATACTGCGGCGAGTAATATACAGGGCATGGCATTAATACTGCGGCGAGTAATATACAGGACATGGCATTAATACTGCGGCGAGTAATATACAGGGCATGGCATTAATACTGCGGCGAGTAATATACAGGGCATGGCATTAATACTGCGGCGAGTAATATACAGGGCATGACATTAATACTGCGGCGAGTAATATACAGGGCATGACATTAATACTGCAGCGAGTAATATACAGGGCATGGCATTAATACTGCAGTGAGTAATATACAGGGCATGGCATTAATACTGCAGTGAGTAATATACAGGGCATGGCATTAATACTGCAGTGAGTAATATACAGGGCATGGCATTAATACTGCAGCGAGTAATATACAGGACAGGGCATTAATACTGCAGCGAGTAATATACAGGGCATGGCATTAATACTGCAGCGAGTAATATACAGGACATGGCATTAATACTGCAGCGAGTAATATACAGGACATGGCATTAATACTGCAGCGAGTAATATACAGGACATGATATTAATACTGCAGCGAGTAATATACAGGAGATGATATTAATACTGCAGCGAGTAATATACAGGACATGACATTAATACTGAAGCGAGTAACATACAGGACATGGCATTAATACTGCAGCGAGTAACATACAGGACATGGCATTAATACTGCAGCGAAGAAACATACAGGGCATGACATTAATACTGCAGCGAGTAACATACAGGGCAGGACATTAATACTGCAGCGAGTAATATACAGGACATCGCATTAATACTGCAGCGAGTAACATACAGGACATGACATTAATACTGCATTGTGGGGATATATCCCCTAACCCAGGCCCATCACTCATTCCCACCTGCTGTCAGCCACGGAGAGTCCCCAGGGCAGCAAATGCCCAAAACACCCATAATCTAATACCAATCACTTGTCACAAACCATCTACTTTGCCCTTCTCCTGTGCCCTCTGGAATACAAGGTCTGTTTGCAATAAACCTTCATTCATGATCTCTTCATTTCCAACTCCCTCAATTTACTGGCTATCACAGAAACCTGGCTCACTCCATGTGACTCTGCCTCCCCTGCCGCACTCTCTTATGCTGGTCTACACTTCAGCCACACTCCTAGACCTGAGAACAAACAAGGTGGAGGTGTGGGCATACTACTATCCTCTCGCTGCACTTTTCTCTGCGTTCCCCCTGTTCTCTCCCTCCAATTCTCATCTTTTGAAGTCCACACTATTCGCATCTTCTCTCCCATCCCTCTGCGAGTAGCTGTGATCTATCGCCCGCCTGGATCACCCTCTCAATTTCTGGACAACTTTGCCGCCTGGCTCCCTCACTTTCTCTCCTCCAATATACCTTCACTCATTCTTGGCGATTTCAACATAGCCACTGACCCCCCCCACCTCCCCAACAACTGCAAAATTACTTGGACTTACCTCTTCCCTTGGCCTCTCACAATGGACAGATTCCGCAACTCACAGTGGTGGACACTCTATTGACCTTATTTTTACTAATCTCTGCACTATCTTCAACCTTGACATCTCCTCACTTCCCCTATCTGACCACCACCTGCTAACTTGCAACCTCACCTCATCCTCCGCTCACCGCCCTTCTTCAAATCCTGCCATCAGAACACGCAGAAACCTGCAAGCACTCAACCCACAACAATTTTCAAATGTACTAAAACCCCTTCTTAGCCCCCTCACCACCCTTGCCTGCCCTGACATCGCCACTTCACAATACAACACTACGCTAGCCTCCACCCTTGACTCTCTTGCCCCCATAATCACAAGCAAACGCCCTCGCTCTCACCCACAACCATGGCACACCACACAAACACGCTATCTACAGAGATGCTCACGCACTGCAGAACGATTATGGAGGAAATCTCGCACTTCAGCAGACTTTCTCCACTACAAGTTTACCTTGCGCTCTCAATCTTGCCAAACAACACGACTTCTCATCACTAATATCAAACCTGTCCTCCAACCCTAAACGTTTATTTGCTACATTCAACACCCTCCTCCGCCCACCCCCACCTCCTGCCCCTTCCTCTCTCACTGCTGATGACTTTGCCAGCCATTTTAAAAATAAAATCGATACCATCCGAAATGAGCTCTCCTCCCAGCTTGGCCCTATCCCACCATCCTTTCCACAAGCCGACAACACCCAACCCTTACCCTTCCCCAATCCCTCCTCCAGTATGGATTCCTTTGACCCTGTAACCGAGGTTGAAGTATCTACGTTATTATTAACCTCTCACCTTACCACATGTCCTCATGATCCTATTCCATCACAGGTAATCCCTCCCCTATCCACCACACTTATCCCAGCTCTCACACATCTATTCAACCTCTCCCTAAACACTGGCAGGTTTCCGTCCTCCTTAAAACATGCCACAGTTACACCCATTCTCAAGAAGCCCTCTTCTGACCCAGCTTCTGCCTCCAACTATCGCCCTATCTCACTACTTCCCCTGGCTTCTAAACTCCTTGAGCGGCTTGTTTACAATCGCCTCACTCAATTTATTTCCTCCAATTCCCTTCTTGACCCCTTCCAATCTGGTTTCCGTGCACAACACTCAACAGAAACAGCCCTTACAAAAGTCACTAATGACTTGCTAACCGCCAAATCAAAGGGTCACTACTCTATTCTAATTCTCCTAGATATCTCTGCTGCCTTCGACACAGTTGACCACCCTCTTCTAATCCAAACGCTCCGCTCTTTTGGCATCCAGGACACAGCTCTTTCATGGTTCACATCCTATCTTAAAGATCGTACAGTTAGTGTCTCCTTCTCTGGCACCTCTTCTTCACCTCTCCCTCTGTCTGTTGGCGTTCCCCAAGGTTCTGTCCTAGGCCCCCTCCTCTTCTCCATCTACACCTCCTCCCTTGGCACCCTTATAAAATCCTTTGGATTTCAGTATCATCTCTATGCAGATGACACTCAAATCTACCTATCTGCACCCGATCTATCCCCCTCTCTTTTAGCTCAAGTTTCCAACTGCCTCTCTAGCATATCCTCCTGGATGTCCGCCCGTCAACTCAAACTCAACATGTCTAAAACTGAACTTCTAATCTTTCCACCCTCTACTATAGCTTCCACTCCTCAAATATCTCTCACTGTTGACAACACCATCATCACCCCTACCTCCCAGGCCCGTTGTCTTGGGTTCTACTGGTTCCCGCCCTCTCTTTTATTCCTCACATCCAAGCAATAACAAAATCATGTCAGTTTCACCTAAAAACATCTCCAAAATTCGTCATTATCTTACAGAAGACACAGCTAAAATTCTAATTCACTCTCTCATCATCTCTCGACTCGACTACTGCAATTCCCTCCTTGCTGGCCTCCCCATCTCTCGTCTGTCTCCCCTCCAATCCATAATGAACGCCTCCGCTAGACTCATCTTCAATACCAAACGATCAGTGTCGGCAGCTCCTCTCTGTCACTCCACTGGCTTCCCAGAGCTTCCCGAATCAAATTTAAAATCATGACCCTAACACATAAAGCCCTCAACAACAGCGCACCCCCTTATATCTCTGCTCTTGTTTCAAAATACTCTCCCAACCGGCCCCTTCGTTCTGCTAACGACCTTCTTCTTTCCTCCTCTCTCATCACCTCCTCTCACTCCCGTCTTTAAGACTTTTCTCGTGCTTCCCAATCCATTTGGAACTCCTTGCCCCGCTCCATTAGATTATCTTCCTGCCTCAAAACCTTTAAGAAATTATTAAAAACACACCTGTTTAAAAAATCTTATCACCTTCAGCCTTAACATGTACACCTGCACACTCCACAGCTTAATAATACCTACACCCACAATCTACAGTACAACACACAGACCCCTCCACTTTACTGAACCAATTGCTTTCAATTGTATTTGTCACCCTCTTGTATCACACCTAAACCTTTAGATTGTAAGTTTGCGAGTTTTCAATCTTGTGTCAGGCCTTGGAAACAAGCTCTATGTACATTTGATTTTATGCTCAAAAACAGGGCCCTCCATTCTTTACAAGGTGTTTAATTTGTTTTCTGCCATGTACTCAACCCCTGTACAGCGCTACGGAATATGTTGGCGCGATATAAATAAAGATAATAATAATAATAATAATAATTAATACTGCAGGGAGTAATATACAGGGCATGGCATTAATACTGCAGTGAGTAATATACAGGGCATGGCATTAATACTGCAGTGAGTAATATACAGGACATGACATTAATACTGCAGCGAGTAATATACAGGGCATGGCATTAATACTGCAGCGAGTAATATACAGGACATGACATTAATACTGCCGTGAGTAATATACAGGG
The DNA here is from genome assembly GCA_027410445.1 of Discoglossus pictus. Taxonomy (NCBI): domain Eukaryota; kingdom Metazoa; phylum Chordata; class Amphibia; order Anura; family Alytidae; genus Discoglossus; species Discoglossus pictus. The sequence goes on along the minus strand of CM050163.1, from coordinate 567,331,525 downwards.
CATGGCATTAATACTGCAGCGAGTAATATACAGGACATGGCATTAATACTGCAGCGAGTAATATACAGGACATGACATTAATACTGCAGCGAGTAATATACAGGACATGACATTGATACTGCAGCGAGTAATATACAGGACATGACATTGATACTGCAGCGAGTAATATACAGGACATGACATTAATACTGCAGTGAGTAATATACAGGGCATGGCATTAATACTGCAGCGAGTAATATACAGGACATGACATTGATACTGCAGTGAGTAATATACAGGACATGACATTAATACTGCAGTGAGTAATATACAGGGCATGGCATTAATACTGCAGCGAGTAATATACAGGGCATGGCATTAATACTGCAGGGAGTAATATACAGGGCATGGCATTAATACTGCAGCGAGTAATATACAGGACAGGGCATTAATACTGCAGTGAGTAATATACAGGGCATTAATACTGCAGTGAGTAATATACAGGGCATGACATTAATACTGCAGTGAGTAATATACAGGGCATGGCATTAATACTGCAGTGAGTAATATACAGGACATGACATTAATACTGCAGCGAGTAATATACAGGACATGGCATTAATACTGCAGTGAGTAATATACAGGACATGACATTAATACTGCAGCGAGTAATATACAGGACATGACATTGATACTCCAGCGAGTAATATACAGGACATGACATTGATACTGCAGCGAGTAATATACAGGACATGACATTAATACTGCAGTGAGTAATATACAGGGCATGGCATTAATACTGCAGCGAGTAATATACAGGGCATGGCATTGATACTGCAGTGAGTAATATACAGGACATGACATTAATACTGCAGTGAGTAATATACAGGGCATGGCATTAATACTGCAGCGAGTAATATACAGGGCATGACATTAATACTGCAGCGAGTAATATACAGGACATGGCATTAATACTGCAGCGAGTAATATACAGGACATGACATTGATACTGCAGCGAGTAATATACAGGACATGGCATTGATACTGCAGCGAGTAATATACAGGACATGGCATTGATACTGCAGCGAGTAATATACAGGACATGACATTAATACTGCAGCGAGTAATATGCAGGACATGACATTAATACTGCAGCGAGTAATATGCAGGACATGACATTAATACTGCAGCGAGTAATATGCAGGACAGGGCATTAATACTGCAGCGAGTAATATACATATACACGGCATTAATACTGCAGCGAGTAATATACAGGGCACGGCATTAATACTGCAGCGAGTAACATACAGGGCATGACATTAATACTGCAGTGAGTAATATACAGGGCATGACATTAATACTGCAGCGAGTAATATACAGGGCATGGCATTAATACTGCAGCGAGTAATATACAGGACATGACATTAATACTGCAGCGAGTAATATACAGGGCATGGCATTAATACTGCAGCGAGTAATATACAGGGCATGGCATTAATACTGCAGCGAGTAATATACAGGACAGGGCATTAATACTGCAGCGAGTAATATACAGGGCATGGCATTAATACTGCAGCAAGTAATATACAGGACAGGGCATTAATACTGCAGCGAGTAACATACAGGACAGGGCATTAATACTGCAGCGAGTAACATACAGGACAGGGCATTAATACTGCAGCGAGTAACATACAGGGCATGACATTAATACTGCAGCGAGTAATATACAGGGCGTGGCATTAATACTGCAGCGAGTAATATACAGGACAGGGCATTAATACTGCAGCGAGTAATATACAGGGCATTGCATTAATACTGCAGCGAGTAATATACAGGACATGACATTAATACTGCAGCGAGTAATATACAGGGCATGACATTAATACTGCAGTGAGTAATATACAGGGCATGGCATTAATACTGCAGTGAGTAATATACAGGGCATGGCATTAATACTGCAGCGAGTAATATACAGGACATGACATTAATACTGCAGCGAGTAATATACAGGACATGACATTAATACTGCAGCGAGTAATATACAGGGCATGGCATTAATACTGCAGCGAGTAATATACAGGACATGGCATTAATACTGCAGCGAGTAATATACAGGACATGGCATTAATACTGCAGCGAGTAATATACATATACAGGGCATTAATACTGCAGCGAGTAATATACAGGGTGTAACGGCTACCCCGGTAGTGAGAGGGTATCAGCTGTTGGAGACGTCCTTTTCCCTGGCAAGCTGCTGTGTAAAAGTGAAGTTGGTATAATCCCATCCAAGAGTTCCAGAGGGAGAGTCAGGTTCAGTTGTAAGCAGAGTGTAACGGAACCCATCAATGTTTTACCCTGTTTTATGATTATTTAATTCTTGGTTAAAATATGATCACATTGCTATACTGTATGTATGTGGTCTGAGCGCCATTCAGTAATAATGTGTGCTCAGACCTAAGCTATCTGCAGATATGTTCTGGGTTATAAAATGTTATTATATCTGTAAAAATATTGTATTGTGTGGTATGCAGTCACGTATCTTTGGTCTCATACACTTGGTCAGGAGTTGCCATCTGCCTCTTAATAGTATTTGCTAAACCACACAAGAGATAGCAGAACAAAAGGGTTTCAGCAGACAAGATGGCACCATGAACAATGGGGGCAGGGACTCTTGAATAATGAGATGACCTGGGGTTTTCCCCATACTCCCAGCAGGGGAATAAGTGAGCTTAGAGATGTTACTCTCTCCACCATCAGAGGGAGAATGAGCAGTTAGCCACGCCTAGTGGGCGGCTCCTGGGGGAGGGGACTCCTGGCTCCCACGCATTAACCCTGTCTGATTGGCCAGAGGTAATTAGGGGTTGACCAAAGGTAGTCACTGCCCCTACTGTGTATGTGAAGTGTTTAAAAATGTGTTTTTGTTTTAAATAAAGGAGAGTTCTACTTGACCCTTCAAAACGTAGCATCGTCTCGATCTTTGGGGGGGATTTATGGTACCGTTACTCTGCCACATTTTACAGCACTCCTGGATTATACAATGGGATATCGTGGAGGGGAATAAGCATTTCATTACTGCACAGCACCTTGCTTAAGAAAAGGACGTCTCCAACGGCTGATACCCTCTCACTACCGTGGTAGCCGTTACACAGAGCAGAGTAACAATCCAATATAATCCCCTCCAAGAATGAGACGAGGCTACGTTTTGAAGGGTCAAGTAGAACTCTCTTGCTGGCACACCCAGCCTGGTTTTTATTACAGTCAGGTACAAACAGAACACACCCAGGGGAAGGTATAAACAACCAATAACACAATAGTAACGCCCACAGTTTCCCTCCCCTACTGCTTGGGAGATAATTGAGTTTATTACTGTATCTACTCAATTATCTCCCAGCTAAAACCTGCACATTTTTATACATTTTTATAACTTTATGATTTTACATAGTACATAAATAAATCTTACATTTTTATGAACAACATAAATTGTGGAACAACATATTCAAAATTCGTGAGTATCTGTCCAGTGGTTCCAGAAATATTAAAAAGGCTCTTTGGACCGACCGCACGCCTGTTTGCATGCCCAAAACAGTTCCACAGATTCAGGCTGTGTGGTCGGTCTTTTTCTGTCTTGAAAATCGGTAAAGTCCCATCCGAAGTTCAGTGTCGAAGTACCAAACAGTTAAAGGGTAGTAAAGTAGTAATAAAAGTTCCCAGGCAAAGGTAAGGTTCTGTTACACAGGGCATGGCATTAATACTGCAGCGAGTAATATACAGGGCATGGCATTAATACTGCAGCGAGTAATATACAGGACGTGGCATTAATACTGCAGCGAGTAATATACAGGGCATGGCATTAATACTGCAGCGAGTAATATACAGGGCATGGCATTAATACTGCAGCGAGTAATATACAGGGCATGGCATTAATACTGCAGCGAGTAATATACAGGGCATGGCATTAATACTGCAGCGAGTAATATACAGGACGCGACATTAATACTGCAGCGAGTAATATACAGGGCATGGCATTAATACTGCAACAAGTAATATACAGGACGTGGCATTAATACTGCAGCGAGTAATATACAGGGCATGGCATTAATACTGCAACAAGTAATATACAGGATAGGGCATTAATACTGCAGCGAGTAATATACAGGACAGGGCATTAATACTGCAGCGAGTAATATACAGGACAGGGCATTAATACTGCAGTGAGTAATATACAGGACATGACATTAATACTGCAGCGAGTAATATACAGGGTATGGCATTAATACTGCAGCGAGTAATATACAGGACAGGGCATTAATACTGCATCGAGTAATATACAGGGCATGGCATTAATACTGCAGCGAGTAATATACAGGGCATGGCATTAATACTGCAGCGAGTAATATACAGGGCATGCCATTAATACTGCAGCGAGTAATATACAGGGCATGCCATTAATACTGCAGCGAGTAATATACAGGGCATGCCATTAATACTGCAGCGAGTAATATACAGGGCATGCCATTAATACTGCAGCGAGTAATTTACAGGGCATGCCATTAATACTGCAGCGAGTAATATACAGGGCTTGGCATTAATACTGCAGCGAGTAATATACAGGGCATGGCATTAATACTGCAGCGAGTAAAATACAGGGCATGGCATTAATACTGCAGCGAGTAATATACAGGGCATGGCATTAATACTGCAGCGAGTAATATACAGGGCATGGCATTAATACTGCAGCGAGTAATATACAGGGCATGGCATTAATACTGCAGCGAGTAATATACAGGGCATGGCATTAATACTGCAGCGAGTAATATACAGGGCATGGCATTAACTGCAGCGAGTAATATACAGGGCATGGCATTAATACTGCAGCGAGTAATATACATATACAGGGCATTAATACTGCATTGAGTAATATGCAGAACATGACATTAATACTGCAGCGAGTAATATACAGGGCATGACATTAATACTGCAGCGAGTAATATACAGGGCATGACATTAATACTGCAGCGAGTAATATACAGGGCATGGCATTAACTACAGCGAGTAATATACAGGACATGACATTAATACTGCAGCGAGTAATATATACAGGGCGTAGCTTTGATACTACTGTAATGGTGTGAGTAATATACATACAGCGTTTAGAAATGTGCCACCCTGTAATACATGTAATCACCATGCATGTCATGTGACATTACATGTTATCTCAGGCTCTATAGAAAGCGACGCCAACGATGGAGCAGACAAAGCGCTGGAGGCCGGACACGGAGCTGGGAGACACTTGCACAGTGGCGGAGCAGAGAGAGCGCTGGGAACGTAAGAGGGAGCGCACCGCAAGAGAGCTGGTCGAGACAGAGCGCAGATATGTGGAGGAATTAGAGCTGATCACGAAGGTGAGACTGTCTGAGACACCTACCTAGATATGTGTGTAGCACTCTGCCGGGTCTGTGACGTGCGCGCACTCTGCCGGGTCTGTGACGTGCGCGCACTCTGTCCGGTCTGTGACGTGCGCGCACTCTGCCGGGTCTGTGACGTGCGCGCACTCTGCCGGGTCTGTGACGAGCGCGCACTCTGCCGGGTCTGTGACGAGCGCGCACTCTGCCGGGTCTGTGACGAGCGCGCACTCTGCCGGGTCTGTGACGAGCGCGCACTCTGCCGGGTCTGTGACGAGCGCGCACTCTGCCGGGTCTGTGACGAGCGCGCACTCTGCCGGGTCTGTGACGAGCGCGCACTCTGCCGGGTCTGTGACGAGCGCGCACTCTGCCGGGTCTGTGACGAGCGCGCACTCTGCCGGGTCTGTGACGAGCGCGCACTCTGCCGGGTCTGTGACGAGCGCGCACTCTGCCGGGTCTGTGACGAGCGCGCATTCCGCTCTCTAGTAAGCCACAGGCCACCGCGCCATCTCTTGTCCACTCGTTATTATTATTATTATTACTAGCGACTTGCCCGTCAAATGACAGCAATGAGATGTGTATGTTTGGAAAGTTGTTTAGTTATTAATATACGTATTTAACACTTGTAAGGTTTTAGTTATGATGAAATAACTACTATTGTGATATTAAACATGTTTATTTTTGTAAAATGTTCTTTTGTTGAACATTAACGGTTAAAGCATTTTGTAGTAAAAGTATTAACATTTGAATGTAAGAACAGTTGAACTTTAAATTAATCGGTATTGTAAACTTGAGGTAATGTTTTTTTAATATGCAAGTTCTATCTCCAGAATTGTTAACTTAAATATACATTGAATCCAGAGAAGGGCAAACGGTAAAAACCCTCCTTGAAACGTAGCCAATTGTATCAGAGAGGGGAAAAAAATGAATTCCTTCCTGACCCCATTAACTGGCAATTAACCTGGATTAATGTTTAACCTAAAAGACAACATTTACATTGTGACTTAAAACGTGGTTGAGCTCTTAACATGAACTTTGTAATATGTCTAAGTAAGGAACTTGAACGTATATTTTTTGAAACTTGAACTTTCTTATCTGTCTAAGTACGGAACTTGCACAAAAAAAATTCAAACTTGTAACATTAGAAACCGTAACATAGTTAATTAACATTTTAACATAATTTGTGAAAATAATGCAAGGCAAGTGTTTTGTGAGGCTAATCATCCATAAACAGTACTTCCATTAATTATGACTGAATTGTTTATTGATTTGTATTTTTGAATGGTTGACCTTTGTTTGTTGCTGTAGTAATTGTTTTAAATCGCACATATAGTTTAGTCTCTGGCAAAGTGGTTCTCTAAAAAGAGAACACGAGAACTTAAACGTGTTGCACGCTGTGTAAGCACTGTTCTGTATGTGTTTGACAATTTAATGTAGTTTAACAGGAAAATATATTTTTTGTAAATGTAATTTCTGTTGCGTAATAATGACCTTTTGATGGGAACGGACATTTATGTGTATTTGTTTTAAAAATGTTGTGGTTATATTGTGTTTTTTTTTTTATATTTTTGCATTTGCTTTTAAATTGGGTTTGCATGGCTTTTGTTTCTTTAATGAAAAGTTAAAGTACTTCATAGTAGACAATGTTTTTAGTAAAAATGCATCCATCTTCTAATAAATCACCTTGACTTTCATTCTTTTCAATGTAAACTTTAATAGCCTGTGGATTTTTGCACCGTGATAACGCAACGTACAATTGGCCATGCGCAAATACTGGTTGTTCTAAGAAAATACCCACAGATTTGAAAGTTTGTCCTTGTGATTTATTAATGGTCATGGCAAATGCCATAATGATGGGAAATTGTCTTCTTTGAAGTATAAAAGGGAGACTACTTTCACTTGGTGCTAAATCTATTCTTGGTATGAAAACTCTCTCTCCTTTATGGGTGCCAGTTAAAAATCATCTATAAAATGGTCCTTTTAATTGTTGAACAATTAATCTTGTCCCATTGCATAGGCCTTTTTTGGGGTTCATATTTCGCAGTAACATGACAATTGCACCTTTCTTTAGCTGCAAAATATGTTGTAGCATTCCAGAAGGAGTTAATGAGTTTATGAATTCAGTAGAAAAGTTTGCCTGACTTCCTTTGTCATCAGCAAGTACAGAATCAGCACTGTGATAATTTCTTTGGGGTGCATTAATTTTTTTAAAGATTTCATTATTGAGGGTTAATGCATCCTTATTTTTACAAGTTAGTATGACTTGGTTGGCAAGCTCTGAATATTCCTGGTTATTTATGCTCCCTTCAAATATAGCCGATATAATATCTTGGTGACAAATCATATGAGGTGGGATCTGCACAGTGTCGTCAGGTAAATGTGGTATTTTTTCTGTTCTGCCTTCTCCAATTTTAATAAGCCAATCATTGAAATCAGTTTTGCCTTCGGATCTCATATTTTGTTGCAGTTGAAGATGGGTAAAATGTTTCCATAGTGTATTTGACTTTATACAGGTTTCGATAATGTCAGTTCGATTTCCATGTACATCGACAGGTAATGTTTGTCTAAAATCGCCACCTAACAACATTACCTTTCCACCAAATGGAAAAGTGTTATCCATGACTTCACGAAGCAAACGGTCAATAAATTGGAGGGCATAGCATGACATCATTGTGGCCTCATCTATTATAATTAATTTACTTTTTTTCAATTTTTTTGCTTGTAATGATATCATGCGAATATCTTACACAGAAGTTTCTAAAATAGGCACTGGCAGTTTAAAGCCACTATGTACAGTTCTTCCACCTTCTAACAAAAGTGCAGCAATTCCAGTAGTGGCAAACGGCAGTGCTATTTGACCTTGTGCTCGTACAGAACTCATTAATAAATTACATAGATATGTTTTTCCTGATCCGCCAGGTCCATCAAGATAGAAATAACGCTCTGTGACCATGTCATCACCTATTGCATTTGTAATGGCATTAAATGCTTGCAATTGTAACGTATTTAAAGTTGCAAGTCTTTCTTCTGTTCTTTCTACTTGTAGTTGAATGTCATAATCTTCAAAGTTGATGTCCTCTATAAGACCTGGACCAGGCAAATTAAAACTTGCACAACTTAATCCATGAGTTAAAAATACTTCTTGGATTTCCATTAACGCTTTTAAGTGTTCAATAGGTTCATTGTATCGTTGCATAAAGTCTTCAGCCATATTACTTTTAAATGTGTCCCACAAAGCTAATTGTAACGGAGCTGGAACACGCAGTCCAATATCTCCGCTGGTATACGGTAAAATACGCAAGAGGCACTACAGTTTCACCATTCCCGACCTCCCAATTTGGACGACACACAATTTGGGAGTCAAATGAATACTGACTTTATTTTGTTATTGCAGAAATATTTATACCCATCTCTTCCCACAGGCAATACACATGCCCATATTTTGCCGCACAATACACATAAAGAGAACAATAGGTGGGTTACACCTCTCCGAGGCTCCCTGGCAACTTTGATACAATCAGACATTGATTCAATTACACTTCTTTGTTCTTATCTGAGAATGAAAACACTGTATACAATAGACTTCCTTTATCTTATGCGGAGTCTCTGTAACAGGATTATCTCCCATGCCAAGTAGCTGCAAATGTCTGGGACAATATTCTGCAGAGCATAAACCAACATACATATAGTAGGATCATATTTTAACCATAATAATCATAAAACAGGGTAAAACAGTGATGGGTTCCGTTACACACCTCCCCCGTGACCATAAGCCGGCATACACGGTCTGATCCCAACGGATCGGCCTGGGGATGTCCGGACAAAAGTTTTTGTTGGTCAATTCTCTAGTTTGACAACCCATCAGCATTACTGCAATTCACATTTACTCACATTTCCCATATCCCTAGATAGCTGGGATCTGAGCGCACAAAACTACCGAATAGCGCTCAGATCCTCTTCACACAGTTCAATTGCCATGTAGCTAAAGTCTTTCCCATAGTCTTTCATTATATGAATGGGCTCCATGGCATAGCTATCTGTGGTATCACCGCTCCCACAGGGCAAGTACAGAATGACCCCCCTGTATGTAAAGGGCCAGAATGAGTGACATACACTCTGGTATGGCCGAACACTGGTTCCAAAGGGCAATATGTCTCAGGGCCATAGTCGCAGGGCAGGAGGCTGGCAAACAGTCCTCTCCAAGCCAAAGTGGCGAAGGGCACTTCGTCACACATCTCCCCTTTGGGGGGAAGTCTAACCAGGCACCTGGATATTTCGCTGGGGTGATGGGGCAACACGCTGAGGGGACTTGAGGGGCAGAGGCCAGCGGCACTCTGCACTGATGCCAGCTCTTCCGCTGGTATAACCTGCAGGACATCCTGCTCTGTACAAGGGACAAAGGGAGGGCAGAGGCCGACTGCACTCTGCCCCACTGTCAGCTCTTCTGCTGGGGCACTTGGGACATATTCCGGATCAGTAGCCAGGGAAAGGTGGGGGTCAGTGGGGGTTAACATTTCCTCTGTTAACCCTGGGGCCACATTAGGAGTTAGCTGGGGAGGGGAATTTGTACTTGCCCCCTCCTCCGGTTGTCCCAGTGAGGGTAGTTGGGGATCTGGACAGGCTGTCCAGCATCCCGGTAGGTCAGGCACAGAGACCACGGTCCCATCTGCGCCGTCTGGGAAATTGGGGTCTCCCCTGGTTAGGGTAAACTGTCGTTGGGGAGGAAGGACGACACCTTCTGCCCCCTGGGGTTCACACTGCCGCTGGGGGGGGAAGGACGACACCTTCAGCTCCGTGGGGTACACACTGCCGCTGGGGGGGAAGGACGACACCTTCAGCTCCCTGGGGTACACACTGCCGCTGGGGAGGAAGGACGACACCTTCAGCTCCCTGGGGTACACACTGCCGCTGGGGAGGAAGGACGACACCTTCAGCTCCCTGGGGTACACACTGTCTCTGGGGGGGAAGGACGACACCTTCGGCCCCCTGGGGTACACACTGCCGCTGGGGAGGAAGGACGGCACCTTCTGCCCCCTGGGGGTACACACTGCCGCTGGGGAGGAAGGACGGCACCTTCTGCTCCCTGGGGGTACACACTGCCGCTGGGGAGGAAGGACGGCACCTTCTGCTCCCTGGGGGTACACACTGCCGCTGGGGAGGAAGGACGGCACCTTCTGCTCCCTGGGGGTACACACTGCCGCTGGGGAGGAAGGACGGCACCTTCTGCTCCCTGGGGGTACACACTGCCGCTGGGGAGGAAGGACGGCACCTTCTGCTCCCTGGGGGTACACACTGCCGCTGGGGAGGAAGGACGGCACCTTCTGCTCCCTGGGGGTACACACTGCCGCTGGGGAGGAAGGACGGCACCTTCTGCTCCCTGGGGGTACACACTGCCGCTGGGGAGGAAGGACGGCACCTTCTGCTCCCTGGGGGTACACACTGCCGCTGGGGAGGAAGGACGGCACCTTCTGCTCCCTGGGGGTACACACTGCCGCTGGGGAGGAAGGACGGCACCTTCTGCTCCCTGGGGGTACACACTGCCGCTGGGGAGGAAGGACGGCACCTTCTGCTCCCTGGGGGTACACACTGCCGCTGGGGAGGAAGGACGGCACCTTCTGCTCCCTGGGGGTACACACTGCCGCTGGGGAGGAAGGACGGCACCTTCTGCTCCCTGGGGGTACACACTGCCGCTGGGGAGGAAGGACGGCACCTTCTGCTCCCTGGGGTACACACTGCCGCTGGGGAGGAAGGACGGCACCTTCTGCTCCCTGGGGTACACACTGCCGCTGGGGAGGAAGGACGGCACCTCCTGCTCCCTGGGGTACACACTGCCGCTGGGGAGGAAGGACGGCACCTCCTGCTCCCTGGGGTACACACTGCCGCTGGGGAGGAAGGACGGCACCTCCTGCTCCCTGGGGTACACACTGCCGCTGGGGAGGAAGGACGGCACCTTCTGCTCCCTGGGGTACACACTGCCGCTGGGGAGGAAGGACGGCACCTTCTGCTCCCTGGGGTACACACTGCCGCTGGGGAGGAAGGACGGCACCTTCTGCTCCCTGGGGTACACACTGCCGCTGGGGAGGAAGGACGGCACCTTCTGCTCCCTGGGGTACACACTGCCGCTGGGGAGGAAGGACGGCACCTTCTGCTCCCTGGGGTACACACTGCCGCTGGGGAGGAAGGACGGCACCTTGTGCTCCCTGGGGTACACACTGCCGCTGGGGAGGAAGGACGGCACCTTGTGCTCCCTGGGGTACACACTGCCGCTGGGGAGGAAGGACGGCACATTGTGCTCCTTGGGGTACACACTGCCGCTGGGGAGGAAGGACGGCACCTTCTGCTCCATGGGGTACACACTGCCGCTGGGGAGGAAGGACGGCACCTTCTGCTCCATGGGGTACACACTGCCGCTGGGGAGGAAGGACGGCACCTTCTGCTCCATGGGGTACACACTGCCGCTGGGGAGGAAGGACGGCACCTTCAGCTCCCTGGGGTACACACTGCCGCTGGGGAGGAAGGACGGCACCTTCAGCTCCCTGGGGTACACACTGCCGCTGGGGAGGAAGGACGGCACCTTCAGCTCCCTGGGGTACACACTGCCGCTGGGGAGGAAGGACGGCACCTTCAGCTCCCTGTGGTTCACACTGCCGCTGGGGGAGGAGGACGACACCTTCGGCCCCCTGGGGTACACACTGTCGCTGGGGAGGGGAATTAGTTGGAGTATTCCACGTGGAGCGGTTTCTGTTTCTGGGACAGTCTCTCTGCATGTGGCCCTGCTGGTTACACATGTGGCACCTGATGTACCGTGGAGGGGTTTGGTAGTTCCCACCACCCGGACGCTGTGCTGGGGGGGGTTAATGGTGGGAGGTGGGTTAGCAGCTCCCAAGATGGACCGCTCCCGTGCCCGCTGCTTTTCCATTATGAATTTGTGGACATCTGTCATTAACCATTCCAAGGTTTTTATGGGAAGCGTACCTGGGAAAAAGGCCAGTCTGCTTTGGAGTTCTCTTTCAAACTCAGTCTGTGGGGTAATAAGAGGTACTGTAACCATGAGTTCCTTTCTGTCTGCATCCCTGTAGTCCGCGGCCGCCTCCTCCTCCTCATGATGGAACGCTGTCTGAAAACTAGCCGGTTCCATCCTGCTGTAGCCAGGGGCGCTGTACGGATACTAGCGTTGCCCTCAATTTGTACTCCACGGAATGGTGTCTCCTGTAGCTGTCCTTCTGACCATGGGAACAATTTCGCCACTTGCCACCAAATGTAACGGAGCTGGAACACGCAGTCCAATATCTCCGCTGGTATACGGTAAAATACCCAAGAGGCACTACAGTTTCACCATTCCCGACCTCCCAATTTGGACGACACAAAATTTGGGAGTCAAATGAATACTGACTTTATTTTGTTATTGCAGAAATATTTATACCCATCTCTTCCCACAGGCAATACACATGCCCATATTTGGCCGAACAATACACATAAAAAGAACAATCGGTGGGTCACACCTCCCCGAGGCTCCCTGGCAACTTTGATACAATCAGACATTGATTAAATTACACTTCTTTGTTCTTATCTGAGAATGAAAACACTGTATACAATAGACTTCCTTTATCTTATGCGGAGTCTCTGTAACAGGATTATCTCCCGTGCCAAGTAGCTGCAAATGTCTGGGACAATATTCTGCAGAGCATAAACCAACATACATATAGTAGGACCATATTTTAACCATAATAATCATAAAACAGGGTAAAACAGTGATGTGTTCCGTTACACTAATGCATTTGAAGCATTTGAGAAGATACAAATAAATGCAAATTGTTCTCTCATCTGCCGTGGCATTTGACATAGTGCTGCTTCTTCTAAGCATCTTTCCCATTCTGTATCATCAGCTAGTAAGTTTCTATGTCTTGCAGCTAAATGGACGGATTCATATACTATGTCATTAACAGTTCTGAAGTGTTCAAAACTTTGTGCTCCAGGAATATTTAAAAGTAATATTCGTAAGCAAAAACGTTCAAGATCTCTTTCGGCATGACTGTGTAAATTCTTGAGATTATTTTATTTCCTCTGCTTTTTCTAGGTCTCCATAATCCATTTACAAAAACATAGTGATATGGAATTTCAATATATAAGAATTGTGTTGCTTCTGAATCTGTGGAATTTAATTCAAACCATGCAGTTAGTGTGACGATGTTCACTTTGGGCCAATGCATTACTTTCATTTCCAGCATGGAAATACACTAAATGTCTTTGTGGCAAATGTACTGCTAATCTATATACTGCATGTGATATATCATGCATTTCAAATTTTGAAAGGCACCATATAGCTTCTGGTGCACTTACATAGCGAGCATCTACATGAGATGTAAGTTCATCATGTACTAACTCAATACTTTCAGGGTTGTCTGCACTTTTGACGACTACAGTAGCTGCATCATAGCCTTTGTAAATATATTTGTACACATATTTAATGGATTTGATGGAAATGCAGGCTTCTACATGTATGTGGGCGTTATACTTCATGAGTAAATGTGGATTGTAGGGTACTACATATCTATTGTCAACTTTTTTGCCACGAATAATGGCATTATCTCCTTCTCTTCTTTTATAAAGTGGATAGCTATCACAATTGGCATAGGTTTTGTCTCTATAATCTTTTGGAAAATCTTTGGAACATTTATTATTTTCCATACATGGTGATTGTGGATTAAGCTCACCACAGGGTCCATGAATCATGCGATGAGTAACAATCTCATATAGTCTACCATATAGTTCTGGATCTGGTAGTTCAGCAACAATGACTGCATCCACTTTGTCAGCAGTATCTAATTTATCTTTTTATTTAAGTATTATGAGAAGATGTGCATGTGGAAGGCCTCTTTTTTGAAATTCAATGGTGTCACAACCTACAATGATGATGGAGTAGAGAGGATCCTAGTCCTCTTATCTCTTGTAGGTTTTAGACCTAAGTTTGGGCTGACTCTAGACCAATGGACAGTCTTTGTCGGTACAAAGGCATAAGTCCCAGCTTTTGGTAGTGTGCCTGGGAAATCTGGAAGGGAGTCAGAACGATCTCCTCTACCAGCATATGCCCCTGGGTCAATAATACACCTGCACACAAAGTCTTGATGAAAATTATGAACCATGTTTTATTTTAGAACAGCATATTTAACCACATCACACAAGAATGGGGGAAGTGGCTACCGTTAGCCAGCCCCAAATGACCTCTGGCCAATCATGAAGGGGAACTGTGTGTGAACCAATAGTTCCCTCCCAGGTCCGCCCACTAGGCGAGACCAACTAATTCATTTGGGCTCTGAATCTCCAGGGCAAAGCATGCCTTGGCTCTCCTGTGCCCATGCTATGAAGGCTGAGAAGCCTCAGGGCATCCCATTGTTTCTGGGTGCCTGCCTGTCTGCTCTCCAGCTGTGAGCTCCCCATTGTGTAGTACTCTGCTGGACACTTAGCTAATGGGATTTACAGGCCTTTGGGAACAAAGGAGGCTTGGCTGTATTCACGGCTTCCCCTCTACAATATAATAACATACTAATATAATAACATACATTCATATTTACAAATATAACACCCAATGTTTCACCCACATACAACCAATATATCCCATTAGATCCCTCACAGGATACCCATTACAATGAGCCTAAACATGGAAGGGATGGGAATATGCTAAGGGGTAAACTTATAATACTTTATCCCCTAGACCACAAAATAACAATATAACCTTATAACAGTATAACAGGGGGTCTGGGAGCCCCAGACCCCCAGGTATCGTCTCTTGTGTCAAAAGTCTGTGACAGACATCTGTCCAAGTCCCAGATGACTGCCAAGTGAGCCATGACAAATGGTATATACATAAGCAAGACATTTGCCAAATAAGTGACTTATAGTGATGTCACTTATTAATTAATTTAATTTAATCTTAAAAACTCTGGCTACTAAATCTGGTCTATCGGAAGGACTTTGGCCAAGAAGTAAATTTTGTGTAATTTCTGGCCATTGGGGATTACATGTAAATGTAAGAAATAAATCGGGTTTGCCAAATTTGGTGACAATAGCCATAGCATCATTGTATCTTTCTCTCATATTTCGAGGAGATCCTTGAAAGGAAGATGGTAAAATGATGGCTTTGCCAGCTGTCATGTCTCTGCTTGTAGCCACCTCAGCAACATAGTCCATTAGTCCAGAATATTGTTCTACACGTAGTTTATCTTGTTGATATTTTATAAAGTTAAAATTATTGGCCTCAACTTGCAAATAGGAATCAATAATCCATTGTTGTGTTAGTTTTCCACCACATAAAATTGGATTAAATGCATTTCGGATGGCAATTTGAGCTACTTTTAAATTCAAGCATAGAAACATTATTTCAGATTCTGGCTTTAGCATTTGGGTAACTGTGAAGTGTTAATTTTGGTTGCCAACCTGCCTCTCCGTGTGGGAAAAAAATGGGATATGTTATTGGATCTAAATTTGGACTTAAGATACTCATATTAATGAATGGTTGCTCCTCATTTCTGGGATATATTCTAATGTCTCTTTGAAATGGTGGTTCTCCTTCATCATTTTGAAACACCATTGCAACCTCATTTGATGTTGGCAAGTTATAACAACGTTTATCAGTATGTCTGTCTCTTTTAAGCACCATATTAACCTTTGGCATTGGTAATTGATGTCTTTGTGCATGAAGTAGTTGTTCATTTTCTACTTCTGCCAATTTTTTATAAGCTTTAGTGTAGGGGTTATTGTCCATAATGTTATCTAGCTCTATAAAAACACTGGGTAAGCATTTTTTATTTTCTTCCAGCTGCATACGTTGGTCAACAGCTTCCATTGTATCTAGGACATATAGTTGAGCAAATTTTTCTTTGCTCCCCTTCCTCTGGATATAAATGGGAAGTACGATGGTAAATTTGGCCTTGGACTTTAAAACAGTAAGGACCATGTCCTGGTACATTAGCAGCTAATGTTGCCCCCATAGATGCAAAGGATATGGCACTATTGTAGGATCTTATGTTTGTCTTAAATTTGTTGTAGTTTGGAAAAGTAGGTTCAGTCATAATATTTTGTAAATAGATTATTTTCTTTCTGGAAGATTGAACTTGCCTTTTTGAGAGCAACTAATAAATTGGCAATCTCTGGGTCTCTCCTGTTTAAAATGATAAGCCTCACAAAACTGACATTGAGTATTCATGTACCCACAATTATGAACCTCTACTGCTAATGACTTGAGTAAAGGACAATTTGCAAAGCATGTATCGGTTTCATTTTCAAATTCATCAGGTGAAATGTCATGTAATGTTTCAGGAAGAGGTTCTAAATGCTTTGTTTTTTTGGTGCCTTTTTTTGGTATATCTTTGATTTTTTTTTTTCTGGTAAAATGTCATCTGATGTTTGAGGAACAGGTTCTAAATGCTTTGTTTGCTTAGTAGCTTTTTTTGGTGTATCTTTAATTTTTGCAGCTGATAGTCTTTTGCTTGCAATTCTTTTGCGTTCTTTTTCTCGTCGAATTTCCTTCTCCTTTGGTGTCTGCTGGTTAGCCCATCTCTCTTGTCGTTCTCTAGTTTGACATCTTGTCTTTTCTTGTTTGCTCTCGTTAGCAGCCATGTTAATCTGTAAAAGAAAATAATGTATAATTAGTTTAATTTGAGATGTTAAGTTTGTTTTTTACATTTTTAGTTCATTGTAGCGGTACTTTCTTTGTATTGTTAAATAAGTGTTTTTTTTATTTTTTTGGTCTTACTTTCTGTCGTAGGTTGTAATTTTTGCCTTACATGAATAGCACACTCAAGGAAATGACACTATACCTGCTACATGTAGTAGGTGTATAGTGTTAATTGAAATTTATATATTTTTTGTTTTGGTAATTTATTTATTTGTTGTACTTTTGACTTACAGGCATAGTAGAGGGCAAAAATTAGTCTTTGTAATTTTTACTACAGGGGGTTGTATTTGATATTTTATTTAAAGGCTTATATGTTTGGGCTATGAAACTTTTTTTTTTTTTTTGGGTGTTAGTACTATTTGTTGTAGCATTCTATTTTATGTGTGTGTTTAGGTTTTATGCTTAATATTGTACATTACGACTGGTAATTGAGAATGATAAATGTTATGTAGTGTGTGTTTTGACACTTTTGTGGACTATGCTGTTTTCTTTCTTTTTTTTTTGTGTAGATTGAAGTTTGGGTTTAATGTTAAACATTGTTGTCCGTAAAAGACAAATAATACGTAAATGACAAATGTGTCACTAATATTTTGGTAAAGGTTGTAATTATTCAGTGTTTTTTTTTTTTTTTTCTGTTGACATGGATGCAGAGCAAACATGTTTATTTAGTTTTCTGTTTTTTTTTTACTTCTTATACTGTACCTTGTTTTGAAGTGGGATTTCCAGCAAAATCTTTCTTGGTCCGCTGTTGTAAGTCTTTGTCCGATGCTCTTCACCCAGTGTCTGTTGTAAAATGTTATTTCATTTGAATGTATTTGTAATGAATAGCATATTTCATTGTTTTCGTCTATTGTATCTGTTATGGTGATTTTTTCTGCTATGCTGTTTTTTGTGCAACCTTTTAAAAATACTTTAATTGTATTTGTATATTCCAGTTATCCCTTTTTTTTTTTTTACTGTAATTAATGTTTTTACTATTTTGGATATGATCGCAATGTTTTTAGCATTATCCTGTTTTGTGTCCACCACTTTTGGTATGCTTATTTAGGCTTCTTTGTAAGGCTTTTAGGTTCTTAAAAAGTAAAGAATATTAATTTCCTTTTTTGTGTGATTTTTGGTACAATCCTGTTTGTGTCGACAATATTTTACATACTTTATTTGTTCAATTAGTGTTCTTTATGAGTATTCAATCATGTTGGACAGTAAAAATGAATGTTAATTGCCTTTTCTATATCATGTTCTGCTTTTTAGTTTTATCCTGTTTTTGTGTTCACCACTTTTTGGTTGCTGCATTTGGCTTGTGGGTGATGGAGGTTATTTTACAGTAAAGAGGAGGAATAGTTTTGTTTTATGTATGTTGCTAATGTTTCAGATTCTATCCTGTTTTGTGGCCACCTCTTTATTTTTTTTGGTTTCTGTGAAACTGTCTGTCTTCCTAAATTTGTATAGGTCTTTGTGAAGTTTGTTGAACTGTGTTTTGTTCCTTATTCAATTTATATGTATTTTTTTTTATTTTTATTTTACTTGAAATTGTTATATTGGCGGCCATTAAACATATATAGTTCCTTTATTTTTTCTACTTGTTATACTTTACCTTGATTGAAGTGTTGTTCTTGTCCGAATGACAGAGGGTCCCCTCCTGCCAATCTTAATCCGCTGGTCTTCTTGTAGTGTCTGTTTGAAAAAGAAAGTGAAATGGTTAATTGTATATTTCTTCTTTTTGATTTAGCAAATTATGGTCTTTTTCAGCATGTAATGTATGTTTCTCTCATACCTCTTCTTTCTTTCTTTCTGTTCCCTCTCACAGTGCACGTTGCAAATTCTTGAGTGACGCTGTTGATGCAGAGTCTGTTTGAATAGTGAAAAAAGGGGAAAGATTCAGCTTCAGGTTCCATATGTATTAGTGTCATGTTATTTTTTGCTATGAGTTGCTGTGACTTAATGTCATTTAAATATACTTGTTTAATTAGTTTTGGTTAACATTAGTTTGTTGTAGGGCCTATACACATAAATGTGCGTGTCGCATGTCACTATACATGATACACATATATGTGCGTGTCACATGTCCCTATACATGATACACATAAATGTGCGTGTCACATGTCCCTATACAGGATACACATATATGTGCGTGTCACATGTCCCTATACAGGATACACAGATATGTGCGTGTCGCATGTCACTATACATGATACACATAAATGTGTGCGTCACATGTCCCTATACAGGATACACATATATGTGCGTGTCACATGTCCCTATACATGATAGACATAAATGTGCATGTAACATGTCCCTATACATGAATCACATTTTCATACTTAAAGTTTTTTTTTTTTTTTTTTTGCTGTCTTGATAATAAAATGTAATATATTTTTGTTTTGGAAGAACAAAAGTATTCCTCAGAGATATCTGTCCCTGGCCAAATTACCAATATACATATAGTGTGCACACCTTAGAGAAATAATACACCAACACAGAGTTCTGGTATAAAGCTTTCTCTCGCCTCACTTTATTACGTCAGTCGTCATTTATATAGTTTTTAATAATCAGATAAAAGTTACAACTAAGCAAAACATCAGGTTTAATTCAGCACTTCATTGGTTCTAAGGTGTCCGCTTTTACGGGATATTGGACAGGTATTGGGTCAGGAGTTTAGGGAGTCTTCAGGTCTCATCCCACAAGGGATGAGTCTATCTTCCCATTGGTTCAGAAGCTGAGACAAAGGAAAGATGGCGCCCTCCTTCTAGTGTCCAAGGTGTGGTAGCTGTCGTCATCCTTGCTAGACCGGAAGTAGTGCCACCCGCATCTTGTATGCGGAAGTAGTGAATCCTCCATCTTAGAGTTCCCAATGATTCAGCATTATTAATAAAACTTTGGTTATACGATAATACTGCAAAGATAAGATAT
The DNA here is from genome assembly GCA_027410445.1 of Discoglossus pictus. Lineage (NCBI taxonomy): Eukaryota > Metazoa > Chordata > Amphibia > Anura > Alytidae > Discoglossus > Discoglossus pictus. The sequence goes on along the minus strand of CM050163.1, from coordinate 567,311,560 downwards.
ATAAGTAGGCGCACGAATACAGTTATGCATTTTGTACGGATCCCAATCCATAACATTATGGCTTACCTCTCAGTTGTAATTTGCACAGTGTAAAGTAGGAAATTAGGAAACAATTATCTTCTCAAGTAACAGCAGCAGTTACCTATCCAGTCACACCGCGCATCACCTGAGTAGAAATGTAGAATTTTCTGGAAAGTAGGCAGTATTTATAAACTTTCAGGTGCCTCAGACCGTTAGAACGCAATACGCATGCGCAATTTGCGTTCCAGCCGCCATTTTATGCGTAGTAGTTTTGAAAATGGTGGTTAATATCAGTGTGGTACGTGCCGCATAGTGTGTGTTTCAGTTTTGCGAGTCACTGTAGTATAGTTACGTCTGTAGCCTCGTTTTCGTTTTGTTCGGCGGACATTTTTTCTCTCGCTTAGGTGATTTTTGGCAGTTTAAACTCATTTTTAAATGAATGTAAATTAACTTTTCAAGGTCCCTCAATGCCCCCCCTTGCTGTAAGTAAGCTTTTTATGTGTTTATTGTGTTTCTGATGCTTTCATGCGCGCCGTTTTCGGACGTTTTTTGCGTGTTCAGAATGGGTCGTAGCGCGTCCCGTATTTTTTTGCGAGGGACGCGTGTGAGGCGCCTTTTGAACCTCCGCAAATGCGGACCTTCGCTTCGCGAGGGTCGGCATTTGCGGAGCGAACTGCATCCCTCGATTCGCGAGGGACGCAGTTCACAGCGAGCCCGCAAGCGTTAGCAGCAACTCGTATGCTCATAACTATATATGTTGTTGTTGTCGTCGTCGTCGTCGTCGTCGTCATCTTTATTTGTAACACGCCAACATATTCCGTAGCGCTATACTGGGGTTGAGTACATGGCAAAAGCATTGCAAATGATGGAGGGCTCTGTGTTTGAGCTTAGAATCATGTACATAGAGCTTGTTTCCAAAGCACCAACACAAAATTGAAAACTTGTAAACTTACAATATAAAGGGTCCTCTTGATCATTTCTTCTTCCACTCATCTTCGCCATCTATATTTCTCTTATAGACCGACCGAATCTCTCATCACCCTCCTGTTAGTGAATTTCACCGATTTACCCTAGTTGACTACCCGGGTGTCCAGTAACTCCTTCAAGGTGCCTTGGGGAACCTGTCTGGAAAATATGTCCACACATACACACAGGGCCTTTATTTCCTTATGTAGCGATAAAACAAATCGCAACATGTCGTCTTATCATTTTTACAGGATACGAGAACCAAAACATTGAATATTACAGTCTCAAGGATATATACTTGGAATAAAAGGAGCAATTTCTTAGTCGGCGCCGATAACAGTAATTACTTATACAATGAGTACCGAAGGCGCTCAAGGTTCTAGCGGCGATAAAACACAATTTAACCATTCACCTCCCGATCCTCCTTGTGACTCTTCTATTTTCTGTTATTTGTCTTTCTCCCTCCACTAACTGCTCATGGGATCCCATCTTCTGACCACACACTGGTCCTGCGGGAGGTTCTGTCAGCGGGTCCCATTAGTTGCGCTCTATTGGGTGGTGTTCTCACTCCACTAACTGCTCATGGGATCCCATCTTCTGACCACACACTGGTCCTGCGGGAGGTCCTGTCAGCGGGTCCCATTAGTTGCCGCACTATTGGGTGGGGTTCTCACTCCACTAACTGCTCATGGGATCCCACCTTCTGACCACACACTGGTCCTGCGTGAGGTCCTGTCAGGGGTCCCATTAGTTGCTGCTCTATTGGGTGGTGTTCTCACTCCACTAACTGCTCATGGGATCCCATCTTCTGACCACACACTGGTCCTGCGGGAGTTCCTGTCAGCGGGTCCCATTAGTTGCCGCACTATTGGGTGGGGTTCTCACTCCACTAACTGCTCATGAGATCCCACCTTCTGACCACACACTGGTTCTGCGGGAGGTCCTGTCAGTGGGTCCCATTAGTTGCTGCTCTATTGGGTGGTGTTCTCACTCCACTAACTGCTCATGGGATCCCACCTTCTGACCACACACTGGTCCTGCGGGAGGTCCTGTCAGCGGATCTCATTAGTTGCCTGCCGCACTATTGGGTGGTGTTCTCACTCCACTAACTGCTCATGGGATCCCATCTTCTGACCACACACTGGTCCTGCGGGAGGTCCTGTCAGCGGATCCCATTAGTTGCCGCACTATTGGGTGGTGTTCTCACTCCACTAACTGCTCATGGGATCCCACCTTCTGACCACACACTGGTCCTGCGGGAGGTCCTGTCAGCGGGTCCCATTAGTTGCTGCTCAATTGCGTGTTCTTCTCACTCCACTAACTGCTCATGGGATCCCATCTTCTGATCGCACGCTTGTTCGCCACTTGATGCACACTCATTATTACAGTAAACTTGATTATCCAGCATTCAACCAACAGGGACTCTCAAGCAACCAGCACCTGCCTTTATTCCCGTTTGCAAAACACTCTCTTGATTATCCGGCACATTTAAAAAACAAACAAAAAAAAGCAAACTTTTTTTCTGTTAGTTTTTTCCTCTAAATGACTCCATTTAGTTGCTAGTAGCTATTTAATGTGTATTTGAAGGGTTTTGAGGGGTATTAGGGTTGTCTAGACCTTTTTTCCCGCAACTCTTGTTTAACCAGAAAGTACACTCCGGCAATAGGCAATCCCACTGGTGCCGGATTATCAAGTTTACTGTATTATTATTATTATTATGATTATTATGATTCTTATTATTATTAATAATAACATTTATTTGTAATGCACCAGCATATTCCGTAGTGCTGTACAGGTTATAAGAACAAGGATGAATACGATGGTAACAAACTGCAGAAAATGGAGGGCCCGGTTTTGAGCTTTCTTTGTAGAAAGTCCTTTTTTTCCAAAGCACCCTACAAGACTGGAAACCCACTACTTACAATCTAAATGGAATGAAAGGGCAGAGACCTGGGGAAGAGTAACAGATAAGGAATAACAAGGAAGGTCAGAAACTAAGTGACAGTTTACTTCGGTAGGAAGGAGTGCAAAATTAGAAAGGTTATTCATTTAGTGGGAGAGGGAAGGGATCTGATAGAAAGTAATTTGAGGTGAAAGACTCTAGTATGGAATATGTTATCTTACACCTTCCTCCACACACGTTTATCTTCTTCATGGATCCCCGTGTGGTGCTCCCTCTTACACCACCCTCCACACACATGTTTATCTTCTTCATTGATCCCCGTGTGGTGCTCCCTCTTACACCTCCCTCCACACGCATGTTTATCTTCTTCATGGATCCCCATCTTCTGCTCCCTCTTACACACCTTCTTTTTTCTCAGTTCTATGATGATGTTTTTCGTGCCCGATGTGGACATCTGAAAATGGGTAAGGAGGGAATCTGTGGCACCATCCCAGAAATACTGAGAGCAAACAGGTGAGTGGGACGGTGGTGGGGTCAGGGAGATAACCCGTACACACCCTCTCAATCCAAAGGAATCATAGAGAGAAACAAATAATCCCTAGGACCCCCCTCAGTACAGTGTCACATACAGATATATATCTCTAGGACCCTCCTCATTACAGTATCACTCACAGATATATATTTATCTCTAGGACCCCCCTCATTACAGTATCACATACATACAGATATATATTCATCTCTAGGACCCCCCTCATTACAGTATCACATACAGATATATATCTCTAGGACCCTCTTCATTACAGTATCACTCACAGATATATATTTATCTCTAGGACCCCCCTCATTACAGGATCACATACAGATATATATTTATCTCTAGGACCCCCCTCATTACAGGATCACATACAGATATATATTTATCTCTAGGACCCCCCTCATTACAGGATCACATACAGATATATATTTATCTGTAGGACCCCCCTCATTACAGTATCACATACAGATATATATTTATCTGTAGGACCCCCCTCATTACAGTATCACATACAGATATATATTTATCTCTAGGACCCCCCTCATTACAGTATCACATACAGATATATATTTATCTCTAGGACCCCCCTCATTACAGTATCACATACAGATATATATTTATCTCTAGGACCCCCCTCATTACAGTATCACATACAGATATATATTTATCTCTAGGACCCCCCCTCATTACAGTATCACATACAGATATATATTTATCTGTAGGACCCCCCTCATTACAGTATCACATACAGATATATATTTATCTCTAGGACCCCCTCATTACAGTATCACATACAGATATATATTTATCTCTAGGACCACCCTCATTACAGTATCACATACAGATATATATTTATCTCTAGGACCCCCCTCATTACAGTATCACTCACATACAGATATATATTTATCTCTAGGACCCCCCTCATTACAGTATCACATACAGATATATATTTATCTGTAGGACCCCCCTCATTACAGTATCACATACAGATATATATTTATCTCTAGGACCCCCCTCATTACAGTATCACATACAGATATATATTTATCTGTAGGACCCCCCTCATTACAGTATCACATACAGATATATATTTATCTCTAGGACCCCCCTCATTACAGTATCACATACAGATATATATTTATCTGTAGGACCCCCCTCATTACAGTATCACATACAGATATATATTTATCTCTAGGACCCCCTCATTACAGTATCACATACAGATATATATTTATCTCTAGGACCCCCCTCATTACAGTATCGCATACAGATATATTTATCTCTAGGACCCCCCTCATTACAGTATCGCATACAGATATATATTTATCTCTAGGACCCCCCTCATTAAAGTATCACATACAGATATATATTTATCTCTAGGACCCCCCTCATTACAGTATCGCATACAGATATATATTTATCTGTAGGACCCCCCTCATTACAGTATCACATACAGATATATATTTATCTCTAGGACCCCCCTCATTACAGTATCACATACAGATATATATTTATCTGTAGGACCCCCCTCATTACAGTATCACATACAGATATATATTTATCTCTAGGACCCCCTCATTACAGTATCACATACAGATATATATTTATCTCTAGGACCCCCCTCATTACAGTATCGCATACAGATATATTTATCTCTAGGACCCCCCTCATTACAGTATCACATACAGATATATATTTATCTCTAGGACCCCCCTCATTAAAGTATCACATACAGATATATATTTATCTCTAGGACCCCCCTCATTACAGTATCGCATACAGATATATATTTATCTCTAGGACCCCCCTCATTACAGTATTACATACAGATATATATTTATCTCTAGGACCCTCCTTGCCTCTTTGGATCGTGGTTCCATTTGTTCTGGCTTCCAAGTTTTCTCCGAATCACTCCATCTTTATAGGAAGCATGCGGACATCATGGATTCTACTCTACAGCTCCTCGAGGTAGTGCCGGTGTCCTTACTGCATATATCTGACGTCTTGATAATGTCTTCTCGTATATAGATATTTGTGTAAGGGCCCTCAATGTTTAGAATTAAGAGATTATCCGGTTGAGTCGTGTGACCTAATGACCTTGAGCATTTTGGGTAATGGTGTCTCATGTACAGATTGAGCAAGTCAAATATAATCAGAATAATGGATTTGTAGGTGAATAGATTGAAGGATCTGGGCAATGACGTCCCGTGTTTACTAATCCTCCTAATTCTTTCCCAAATGTAGAGGTTTGGAAGTCCAATGGCCAGTCTGTCCCATGTATGTATTAAAGGGACAGTCACTCAAGTTACAATCTTAGCAAGAAACGCTAACATCTGAAACCATCAGCCATTCTATTCAATCTTCAGTTTGTGAACAACATTACAGTGCAAGCTGGGAAATGGCTTCTCGAGTCTTGGGCTTCTCGAGTCTTGGGCTTCTCGAATCTTAGAACAGTGTCCTCCAGTGTTTACATGCAGCTTTTCTTTGGCAGACCCAAAGCAGAAGGAATAAAACCTTTGCACGTTTTAAGAAGCTACAAGAGACTCGTCCTGAGTTTGAAGGCCGAAGACTGGAAGAGTTACTGGAGCTGCCCCTGCTCAGGGCACTTAGGTGAGTAAGAAGTGGAATAGGAGAAATACTGAGTGGGGCAGTAAGATGCATGAGTGGGAGGATGGTGGATTACGGTGGATCTGCCTCTCTTCAGACATATCTATCCTTTTGATAGCTGACTGTGATGCTTCTGTCTATTATGTAGCACACAGACAGGTGTAAATATATTTCTCCCAGCATCCTCTTCTCTCTAAGTAGGAGCCAACATGGATTTATGAGGGATAGGTCATGTCAAACAAATCTAATTAGTTTTGTATGAGGAGGTTAGTAGGAACCTGGATCAAGGCAACTCAGTGGATGTAGTATTTTTTTTGGATTTTGCAAAGGCTTTTGATACAGTGCTATATGGAAGACTATTGTGCAAACTAAGAGATACAGGAATTACCGTAAATATCTGCTCATGGATTGATAGCTGGCTAAAAGACAGGAAGCAAAGGGTTGTGGTAAATGGAACATACTCCGATTGGTCTAATGTGGTAAGTGGGGTTCCTCAGGGGTCAGTATTAGGTCCTCTCCTTTTTTAACATATTTATTAATGACTTAGAGGTAGGATTGGAGTGTGGTGTCTCCATTTTTGCTGATGACAAAGTTGTGCAAGGTAATTAAATCCTAATGATGTGCTTTCCCTCCAAGGGGATTTACATAAAATTGAGGAATGGGCATCTAAATGGCAGATGAGATTTAATACGAATAAATGTAAAGTTATGCATCTGGGAAGGAAAAATAGCCATGCAATTTATAATCTTAATGGAGAAAATCTAGGGGTATCAGATATTACAATGGATTTGGGAGACTTTTGGACAACCACCTAGGTAACAGTGCTCAAAGCCAAGCAGCAGCTGCAAAGGCAAATAAAATATTAGCATGTATTAAGAAGGGTATAGAAGCCAGGGAAGCAAATATAATTCTGCCACTATACAAAGCCCTAGTACGCCCTCATTTGGAATATGGAGGACAATTTTGGGCACCACTTCATAAAAAGGACATTTTAGAGCTGGAAAAAGTACAGAGAAGGGCAACAAAACTAATAAGGGGAATGGAGAGGCTAAGTTATGAAGAAAGACTAACCAAATTACGCATATTGTGTCGAGAAAAAAGGTATCTAAGAGGAGATATGATTACCTTATATAAATACATCCAGGGTCAGGATAAAGATTTGTCAGGGGAGCTTTTTGTGCCAAGAGGTTTTTACCTGACAAGAGGACATCCTGAGGTTAGAAGGAAAAAGATTCCACCTCAAAGAAAGAAAAGGGTTCTTTACAGTAAGGGTGGTTAATCTGTGGAATTCTCTACCAAAGGAGGTGGCGACAGCAGATTCGATAGATAGCTTTAAAAAGGGACTTTATACAGTTAACTCCCCGTTATCCGGCACCCACAGGGGAAAAAGGGTCTAAATGACCGTTAAACCCCCCAAAACCCTCAAAATGCCTTTAAAACTACATAAGCACCTAAACTGGGCTATTTAGGCCCAGAAAAAATAATTAGAAAGAAGTTAGTATTTTTTTTTTTTGCTCTCAAACTGCCGGTTTAGCTGGAGTTTTTTTTTAAATGGGGGAATTGGTGCCGGTTGCTTGAGAGTACCGGTTATTAGGTGCCGGATAACCTGGATTTTACTGTATTTTTAAATAAAAAAAATAAAATAAAAAAAAGGGTATTTAGGCTTATCCTGGATAATTAGAGCGAGAGTAATGTTCCAGGGAGGAATCAGATTGCCAGTATCTGGGGTCCAGGAAGGAATTCTTTCCCATTTTGAGACAATTGGCAAAGTATCACTTGGGGTTTTTCTGTTTGTTTCCTCTGGATCAGTTAACAATTAATCCGAATATTGCAGATCAGAGGAGATCTAAAAAGGTTGATTTTGATGGGCTTAAATTATTTTTTCAACCTCCATTACTATGTAACCTAGGCCTTGCACATCATGCTGGTTGGGATTCCTGCCTGCACACCAGTTGCCGTGGGAGGGGCCCCCTCCTACACAGCAGTTGCCGGGGGAGGGGCCCCCTCCTACTCGGAGCAGTCTTTCTCTCTCCTCCCCAATATTATATTATCTGTATTTTCAGATATAAACATTATCTTCGTGATCTAGCAGAGAACAGTCTCCCAGGAAGCAGCGATTCCCCCAGACTGAGTCGTGAGTATATCTGTGAGCTGTCTAATTGTATCTGGCTGTCTTTGACTGTCTATGACTGTCTATATTGCTCTGTGCCCATTCTGTCTGGGTCGGTCTGATTTTCTGTCCCTCTCAAATTCATAAAATCTTCATTGTCACAACAGAAAATAATCAATACTGCCAAGTCCGACAAAGTACCAAGATGGTGCAGAGGGACCCTGGGAAATCTTTCTCTTCTTGGCATTAATGAGGGAGATATAACTCTGATGGTCCGGCTTCCATAACGTTTTAACTTCCTCAGAGTCAAATATTCATCTTGTTAAAGATTAAATTCACATCTCTTCTCTTGGAAAATGTATCGGCTCTAATGGATTTCAGTCTGAATGTCAATGACTCCCAACATCTCTCTATGTCAATGACTCCCAACATCTCTCTATGTCAATAACTCCCAACATCTATCTCTCTATGCGCCGATGGTTCCCAACATCTATCTCTCTATGCTCCGATGGTTCCCAACATCTATCTCTCTATGCTCCGATGGTTCCCAACATCTATCTCTCTATGCGCCGATGGTTCCCAACATCTATCTCTCTATGCCGATGGCTCCCAACATCTATCTCTCTATGCTGATGGCTCCCAACATCTATCTCTCTATGCCGATGGCTCCCAACATCTATCTCTCTATGCGCCGATGGCTCCCAACATCTATCTCTCCTCTCCAGGCCTATCTCCCACTTCACTAACTCGTGTCACAACATTTCTTTCTAATCTTCTCCTGGATGGCCTCCTGGCATATCTGTCACCAACACAGAGCAGTTCCACAACTTCCTTGTATCTATATCTGATATTTCTCTTTCCATTGACAATAGAAATGTCTCAAATTTTGTCTTGGTGTCATACTTCACCTTTTCTTCACTCCCCACTATCATTCTCAAGACCCTAGAACATCTCAAAGGTGTCCCTTCCTTACTCAAGGCACCTCAATGACACTAATACGTTCTCATTGTGTCCTATTGAAACTTCATCCTCTGCTACTTGCTCCCTGCTTTCTCAAGGATAACATTTGTAATCCAATGTTTACATCTCTGCTCTTGTCTCCAGATTTGCTGCAAACTGCCCACCCTGTTCTGCCCGTCATTTACACCTCTCATCTTCCACCATAAGATCTCCAATGCTCTCCTACTGGATTCCTCAAGAGTAATTGCCTTTCTTTGGAATTCTCTACCTCTCTCTAGTAAACTCTCCCCTAATTTCGGAATGATCTCTGACAAGCCTCCTCTTCACTAAAGCTCGGCCATACACAATTTCACATAAGGTCATCTTTTTTTGGTTCTTGGAGCTCTTCCTTGATCACGCTATAACATTGATCCATCCCATTGATCCATCCAGTGGTCTCTTGACCTAATATATGTATCCACTATTACTTTAATTCAAAGAAGGACAACGAAAATGGTAGATGGTCTAAAGGATAATACTTAAAATGATAGGTTTAATGACCTCAATATTTGTAGTTTAGAGGACAGAAGTGAGATGGTGGATGTGATTGAAACCACCAAATATATCAAAGTAAAAAAAGGAGCAATGTAAGAACGAGAGGTTATTATTTCAAGTTAGAACATTTATGAATAATATGAGACCGAACAACTGAAAAAAAATAGAATAGCCTTCCAGTTGAAATGGTTAAACACAGTTAGGAAGATAAGCATGCCTCTGCGAAGCAAAATCTTTAGGTGGACAGAATGTGGTCAAACCAGATGGTCCCTTTTTGGTTCTTCTGTACTGTCCGATCTATGTTGCTTGTAGATTGTAAGCTGTCTTATTCACGTACCAATGTGTACAAAATGCGGTCTTGTCTTTTCTGCCTTCAAATATATGTAAAGATTTTATCTGTTGCGCTCCTGCCCCGCGGACTCTGCTCTGGGAATAAGATTTTATCTGTTGCACTCCTGCCCCGCGGACTCTGCTCTGAGAATAAGATTTTATCTGTTGTCCTCCTGCCCTGCAGACTCCGCTCTGGGAATAAGATTTTATCTGTTGTCCTCCTGCCCCGCGGACTCCACTCTGGGAATAAGATTTTATCTGTTGCTCTCCTGCCCCGCGGACTCCGCTCTGGGATTCAGGCGTCTAATCTTCCTACGTTTGTTGCACCAGCGTCCCGTCTTCTCTTATCCCGCGTTGGTCGCACCAGCGTCCCGTCTTCTCTTATCCCGCATTGTTGCACCAGCGTCCCCGTCTTCTCTTATCCCACATGGTCACTCATTGGTGGTACCAGCTATCATGAACCCCACAAATAAACCTGTTATCTGGGACTCTTACACATCTCATTGATGACATCAAGACTATCAAAATGGACATTCAATGTTATGTTAAAAGCGACTAATGTTGTTGCGCGTTTAATTTGAGTATTATATATATTATATTCTATAGTTGTGTGAAATCTGTTGGATGTTTCCCTCCAACGGCTCATATAAGCATGTTGTAATATTCCTGGTGGGGGAAGCCGATGCTTGGTCTCTGGCCTCAGTAATAAAAGTTAGTTTATTGCCCTCGAGGTGCTTCTCCACTACTTCTCCAGGCATTTAAATGCAGGGGTTGTACAGCGGAAATGGGGGACTAATTAAAATGATCTCATCTCCTATTTTGGATCCTTAAATAAATAAAGGTTGCCTTTTATCCTCAAATGGGTTTTTATCTAGAAATGATTCCATACCGTTGTGGGTGAGGCCTGTCTGGATACCCATAGAGGTCCATTCTTATATTACAGTTGCTCTGCACTCCATTGGTGAGGCCTGTCTGGATACCCATAGAGGTCCATTCTTATATTACAGTTGCTCTGCACTCCATTGGTGAGGCCTGTCTGGATACCCATAGAGGTCCATTCTTATATTACAGTTGCTCTGCACTCGGTGGGTGAGGCCTGTCTGCATACCCATAGAGGTCCATTCTTATATTACAGTTGCTCTGCACTCGGTGGGTGAGGCCTGTCTGGATACCCATAGAGGTCCATTCTTGTATTACAGTTGCTCTGCACTCGATGGGTGAGGCCTGTCTGGATACCCATAGAGGTCCATTCTTATATTACAGTTGCTCTGCACTCGATGGGTGAGGCCTGTCTGGATACCCATAGAGGTCCATTCTTATATTACAGTTGCTCTGCACTCGATGGGTGAGGTCTGTTGGTATATACCCATTGAGGTCCATTCTTATATTACAGTTGCTCTGCACTCGATGGGTGAGGCCTGTCTGGATACCTATAGAGGTCCATTCTTCTATTACAGTTGCTCTGCACTCCATTGGTGAGGTCTGTTTGTATATACCCATAGAGGTCCATTCTTCTATTACAGTTGCTCTGCACTCCATTGGTGAGGTCTGTCTGTATATCCGTGGCATATCGAAAAGTCGTGAAAACAAAAGGCAACTGCAGAGAGTCCAGAAGATGATGAAGGGGCGCCGGCTCCAGATTATAGTTCCAGGTGAGCAGTAAAAAGTCTGTCCTGTGTGGCACGTTGTATACTATAGTCATGTATATGTGTGTGTGTATGTGCTGTGTCCTGTATATCCCAGTGTGTGTCACTCCATCATATATGGGCTGTGTCCTGTATATCCCAGTGTGTGTCACTCCATCATATATGTGCTGTGTCCTGTATATCCCAGTGTGTATCACTCCATCATATATGTGCTGTGTCCTGTATATCCCAGTGTGTGTCACTCCATCATATATGGGCTGTGTCCTGTATATCCCAGTGTGTGTCACTCCATCATATATGTGCTGTGTCCTGTATATCCCAATGTGTATCACTCCATCATATAGGTGCTGTGTCCTGTATATCCCAGTGTGTGTCACTCCATCATATATGTGCTGTGTCCTGTATATCCCAGTGTGTGTCACTCCATCATACATGGGCTGTGTCCTGTATATCCCAGTGTGTATCACTCCATCATATATGGGCTGTGTCCTGTATATCCCAGTGTGTGTCACTCCATCATATATGGGCTGTGTCCTGTATATCCCAGTGTGTGTCACTCCATCATATATGGGCTGTGTCCTGTATATCCCAGTGTGTGTCACTCCATCATATATGGGCTGTGTCCTGTATATCCCAGTGTGTGTCACTCCATCATATATGGGCTGTGTCCTGTATATCCCAGTGTGTATCACTCCATCATATATGTGCTGTGTCCTGTATATCCCAATGTGTATCACTGTCCATCATATATGTGCTGTGTCCTGTATATCCCAATGTGTATCACTGTCCATCATATATGTGCTGTGTCCTGTATATCCCAATGTGTATCACTCCATCATATATGTGCTGTGTCCTGTATATCCCAGCATGCACTGCTCTCCTATATGTCAAGGTGTGTCCTGTATATCACAATGTGCATCATTGCTTACTGTGCTCTCGCTCTTGCAGGACGGCTCTAGATCACTGTATGCTGTGTGTGCTCTGGTGTAGGAGGGCTCTAGATCACTGTATACTGTGTGTGTGCGCTCTGGTGTAGGAGGGCTCTAGAACACTGTATACTGTGTGTGTGCTCTGGTGTAGGAGGGCTCTAGATCACTGTATACTGTGTGTGCTCTGGTGTAGGAGGGCTCTAGATCACTATATACTGGTGTGTGCTCTGGTGTAGGAGGGCTCGAGATCACTGTATAGTGTGTGTGCTCTGGTGTAGGAGGGCTCTAGATCACTGTATAGTGTGTGTGCTCTGATGTAGGAGGGCTCTAGATCACTGTATAGTGTGTGTGCTCTGATGTAGGAGGGCTCTAGATCACTATATACTGGTGTGTGCTCTGGTGTAGGAGGGCTCTAGATCACTGTATTATGTGTGTGCTCTGGTGTAGGAGGGCTCTAGATCACTGTATAGTGTGTGTGTGCTCTGGTGTAGGAGGGCTCTAGATCACTGTACCTGCTGTGCTTTCTCTTGCAAAATAGTTCTAGAACACTATATACTTGCGCTCTCTTGCAGGACGGCTCTATATTAAAGAGGGATGGCTGACGCTGGTTCCTCAGAGTGGTGAAGACGTCAAGCTCCGGATGATGTTCCTTTTCTCGGATGTTCTCCTTGTCACTTCTCCTTGTCATCCTCTACATCCGCTTAATTCTCACAAGTTTGCATGTCGTGCAGTTTACCCTCTAAGAGAGTGTCGTGTGGAGAGAGTGCTGGGACACACGAAGAGCGAGGGTGGACTTGTCTGTGTGAGTAACTTGGGTTTGCGTCCATTTCACCATCGCCTGTGATTTCTGTGAAGTGTTTTGTGATGGTGGCACTTGGGGTTAGGATTGTGGATACTTTTGTGAGCTCGCCAGAGTGTGCTCATGTGGCTCTTGTGCGCTCGCCAGAGTCTCTCTGGTGCGCTCGCCAGAGTCTCTCTGGTGCGCTCGCCAGAGTCTCTCTGGTGCGCTCGCCAGAGTCTCTCTGGTGCGCTCGCCAGAGTCTCTCTGGTGCGCTCGCCAGAGTCTCTCTGGTGCGCTCGCCAGAGTCTCTCTGGTGCGCTCGCCAGAGTCTCTCTGGTGCGCTCGCCAGAGTCTCTCTGGTGCGCTCGCCAGAGTCTCTCTGGTGCGCTCGCCAGAGTCTCTCTGGTGCGCTCGCCAGAGTCTCTCTGGTGCGCTCGCCAGAGTCTCTCTGGTGCGCTCGCCAGAATGTGCTCATGTGGCTCTTGTGTACTCGCTAGTGACTCCAAGATCACAAGAATATTGTGATCTTGTTGTGAGACATGACTAAGTGAGCACGAATAACACCACAAGCCAAACCCAAGTCTGTATGGCTGAGGGACAGCCCCTGGGTAACATAAAGCGTAGGATCATCAACCCTATCCTTTTTACATAGTGATTGAGGTTGAAAAAATGCTTTTAGTCCACCAAGTTCAACCTTTTTAGATCTCCTTTGATCTGCAATATGCGGATTAACTGTTATTTGTTAATTGATCCAGAGGAAGCAAACCCAAGTGAAACTTTCCAATTGTCTCAAAACTTTCCAATTGCTTCCCTTGCTTCTATACCCTTCCTAATACATGCTAATATTTTATTTGCCTTTGCAGCTGCTGCTTGGCATTGAGCACTGTTACCTAGGTGGTTGTCCACAAGCTGCCAAATCCCTTTCAATATCTGATACACCTAGATTTGCTCCATTAAGATTATAAATTGCATGGCTATTTTTACTTCCCAGATGCATAACTTTACATTTATTCGTATTAAATCTCATCTGCCATTTAGATGCCCATTCTTCTAATTTATGCAAGTCCCTTTGGAGGGAAAGTACATCATTATCTGATTCAATTACCTTGCACAACTTCGTGTCATCAGCGAAAATGGAGACACCACACTCCAATCCTACCTCTAAGTCATTAATAAATATGTTAAAAAGGAGAGGACCTAATACTGACCCTTGAGGAACCCCACTTACCACATTAGTCCAATCGGAGTATGTTCCATTTACAACAATCCTTTGCTTCCTGTCTTTTTAGCTCTCGATCCATGAGCAGATATTTACTGCAATTCCTGTATCCCTTAGTTTGCCCAATAGTCTTCCATGTGGCACTGTATCAAAAGCCTTTGCAAATTCCAAAAAGACTACATCCACTGAGTTGCCTTGATCCAGGTTCCTACTAACCTCCTCAAAGAAACTAATTAAGTTTGTTTGACATGACCTATCCCTCATAAACCCATGTTGACTCCTACTTATAATCCTGTTCAAATAGACATATTCTTGTATATTATCCCTTTATTAACCCTTCTAAAAGCTTCCCCACTACAGAAGTGAGGCTCACTGGTCTATAATTCCCTGGATTTGCTCTTGCTCCCTTTTTAAATATAGGTATCACATCAGCTTTTCTCCAGTCATCTGGTAGAGACCCTGTTGAGTGAATCTTGATAGATTAGATATAATGGTTTTGCTATTACAGAGCCCAGTTCCCTCAGGACCCTTGGGTGTATTCCATCAGGACCCGGGGCTTTATTAACATTTATTTTTTCCAACCTCTTTTGGATTACTTCCTGTGTTACCCAGTTATTTGGTGAAGGTAGTGTAGCCCCATTATGTTGCCGTGTCCCAACCACTGGTACCTCCCTTGTGTATACCGAAGAAAAGAACCTATTTAGCTCATCTACCTTTTCCTGGTCACTAATTATCAGACTGTGTCACATTGTAATGTTCCTATAGCTTCCTTCATGGCCTTCTTCCCAGTAATATATTTATGCACATGTTTAGGGTTAATCTAACTCTCTTACATATAACTTGCCATGTTCTATGTTAGCCAGTCTAATAGCCCTTTCCTTGGTGATTTCCTTGTATTCCCGTAAAGCCGTCTCTGTCCCCTCTTGTGTGTATAATATAAATGTCTGTTTTTTACTTTGTATCTTGATCTTTAAGTCATTATTAAGCCACATTGGATGGGATTTACTCCTTTACATTTATTCCCACACGGTATATGCCGATGTGTATGTATATTTAGTAAGGATTTGAATGTTGTCCATTTATGGTCAGTGTTTTTACCCATCATGCCTCTGTCCCAGTCTATACTTTGCTGCCCTTTTAAAATTAAAGGTATATTAAAGTGAGGTGGGTTATAAATGCCTTTTGTAAAGTGCATCATAACCTACCTAGCAAAAAGGTTTGCGTGTGGTGTGAGAGCGCGTGCGCGTCTGTGTGTTGGTCTACCCCCATACCCTAACTCCTTACCCTTACCCAAACTCTGGGGCTGGAGGTGGTGATGGGACTCTGGGGGTGGTGATGGGGCTCTGGGGCTGGGAGAGGTCACGGGGCAATGCTCTGGGGCTGGGAGAGGTCCTGGGGCAATGCTCTGGGGCTGGAAGAGGTCACGGGGCAATGCTCTGGGGCTGGGAGAGGTCACGGGGCAATGCCCTGGGGCTGGGAGAGGTCACGGGGAAATGCCCTGGGGCTGGGAGAGGTCACGGGGCAATGCTCTGGGGCTGGGAGAGGTCACGGGGCAATGCTCTGGGGCTGGGAGAGGTCACGGGGCAATGCTCTGGGGCTGGGAGAGGTCACGGGGCAATGCTCTGGGGCTGGGGGAGGTCACGGGGCAATGCTCTGGGGCTGGGGGAGGTCACGGGGCAATGCTCTGGGGCTGGGGGAGGTCACGGGGCAATGCTCTGGGGCTGGGGGAGGTCCCGGGGCAATGCTCTGGGGCTGGGGGAGGTCACGGGGCAATGCTCTGGGGCTGGGGGAGGTCACGGGGCAATGCTCTGGGGCTGGTGGAGGTCACGGGGCAATGCTCTGGGGTTGGGGAGGTCACGGGGTAATTCTCTGGGGCTGGGGGCAATTCTCTGGGGCTGGGGGAGGTCACGGGGCAATTATCTGGGGTTGGGGGAGGTCACATTGTATAAGTTATGCTAATTATCCCTAGGAATTTCTGGGGGCGTCAACATTGAGAGAAAACTCTGCAAACTTCAGGATAACGGTGTAACCCGGCTCACTTACATATACCTATAATAACACGGCTCACTTACATATACCTATAATAACCCACCTCACTTACATATACCTTTAATAACCCACCTCACTTACATATACCTTTAATAACCCACCTCACTTACATATACCTATAATAACCCACCTCACTTACATATACCTATAATAACCCACCTCACTTACATATACCTATAATAACCCACCTCACTTACATATACCTATAATATCCCGGCTCACTTACATATACCTCTAATATCCCGGCTCACTTACATATACCTCTAATAACCCACCCCACTTACATATACCTCTAATAACCCACCCCACTTACATATACCTCTAATAACCCACCCCACTTACATATACCTCTAATAACCCACCCCACTTACATATACCTCTAATAACCCACCCCACTTACATATACCTCTAATAACCCACCCCACTTACATATACCTATAATAACCCACCTCACTTACATATACCTATAATAACCCACCTCACTTACATATACCTATAAGAGTTTTCGTTGGCCCGTTAAATTTTTTTTTTTATTCAATCCCAAATGAGACTGTGTTCTGATCACTGTTTCCCAAAGGTTGCCCTATTCCAACATTAGATACCATATCAATATTATTTGTGATGAGTAAATCTAAGATGGCGTCATTTCTAGTAGACTCTTGTATAATCTGGGCCAGATAATGATCCCTGAGTGTACTCAAGAACCTGCTCCCCTTAGCTGAACTGCTGGTCTCATTTATCCAGTTTATTTCAGGGTAATTATAATCTCCCATTATTAGGACTTGCCCGTGCTTAGCTGCATTTCCAATCTGTAATAATAATTGTATTTCCTCACTTTCAGCTATATTTGGGGGTTTATAGCATACTCCTACTAATATTCTTTTGTAATTTGCTGCTCCGCTATTTAACTCTACCCACAAGCATTCAGCTTTATCACTGGTTCCACCATAAATATCTTCTCTGACTATAGGCTTAAATTCAGGCTTAACATACAGACAAATCCCTCGTCCTTCTCTTCCTCCTTCTCTTCCTCCTTCTCTTCCTCCTTCTCTTCCTCCTTCTCTTCCTCCTTCTCTTCCTCCTTCTCTTCCTCCTTCTCTTCCTCCTTCTCTTCCTCCTTCTCTTCCTCCTTCTCTTCCTCCTTCTCTTCCTCCTTCTCTTCCTCCTTCTCTTCCTCCTTCTCTTCCTCCTTCTCCTCCTTCTCCTCCTCGTTTACAGTTTGCCTATTAAATCCCATTTCTCATTAATTGCTAATAATTCTAACTCTCCCATTTTTCCTGGTGAGCTTCTAGCATTAGCGCACACCTTATGTTATGAGTCTGTAGTTCTGAAGTACCTGCCACTGTACTTGAGTTACTTAGTACTACCTCCATATTGACTATACTACCCCTCCACATCTCCTCCCACATGAGTAGTTAATTAATTCCTTACCCCCTCTACACTTTCTACCCCATTACCCTATTACTTCTATCTAGTCCCTTCCCCCCACCTCCCCCAGCCATCTTTTCCCCTAGCACAGCAGCTCCCTCATCATTAAGGTGCATTCCATCCCTGCTATAGCGATTGTACCCAAGTGAGAAGTCAGCCGCGCGCTCTAAAAACACAAACTCCAAAGGCGCTCATTGCAAACAGCGGCGCTGTCGCACATGCGAGTCAAAGCAGCCCAAGCATGTAACTCTAAAAACCACCAAAAATAAGAAATCATCTACAAAAGATTATTACACACTCGCACGCAGCGCAGGTGGAGACGCAGGATGCCTCGGAGTGAGGGTGCAAGCAAATTATACCCATATTTGGTGATTTTTGTCACTCAAATAGCATAAGCGAGGAAATAAATGGCGGACGAAAAAACCCAAATTTCACAAACAGCATGAAAACGAGGCTCCGCAACGCCAGGCTCGCAAAACTTACAGAATACACGACGCTTAAGACAGTAACACTTACGCGAACACCAGGCAGGCGGGACGCCGAACATTCTGACCCTATGTACCAGTTGTCTCATTTGTAATTGTATTTCCTGTCAATTGTGAGCAGATGTAAACCAAAGTCTAGCTCTCAACATGCACAAATGACATCATCTGACGCAAATCAGGACCAAATATGATGGGGAAGGGAAGAAATCTTCAAGAACTTTAACAATTCTTAAGATGTCTCCAGTTGGTGCGTCTTATTTGCAATCATGATCCGGCAGCATCAAGTTCCTCTTCGGCGCACCACCCTCACAGTTTCCCCCATTCCCCCAGCCAGCTTGGAGTGTCTTCCAGAACTCTCTAGAATATAAGTGTAAGCCATGTTGTGAGATGAGTCCGTGTATATTTTATCGTAAAGGTGTAAAGATCTCAATTATATAAATAAAATGTATTGTCTGAAAGCGCGGAGACGCGTCTTCGATTTGTAGTAATCTATTTTCACCAAGGGAAAGAGTATCCCAGAATTTACTCAGGAGACGATGTTGGCTACCGAATAACAAGTCTAATTGGAATAAACTATTAAATAATGCATAGGGTGGTCCTACAATGTTTGTGCGTCGCGCATTCCCCCCAGACGTGTTGACACGTGCCCAGGTAATCATATCACCTTGAGAATTCCAGATACCAGATGTACCCTATGGAGGACAAAGCTTGTAATAGGCGATCATTCTATAAATCGTGGGAAGGATTAGTCCACATGTGTCCCAATCCAGGGAAAAGCTTCATCCCATTGTCCATGTGGAGCGAGGCCGGGAGCAAGAGGGGAACGTAATCATATATATATAAGACTAATTATTATTATATTCAAATGTTTTGTATCTCCCAGTGTTCAATATGTCACACGTCTTTATTTCTCAGTGATATACCTGCAGTGTCCTGAATCTCCCCTACCCTTGTAGTGTGGCGCCTTCCTGCCCAGCCTCGGCTCGCCTGAGAGAACCTGCTCTTGTAAATGTTGCTTCTTGTCGGACCTTTGATTATTCCTGTTCCTGCTATTTTATGGCCTCATTCAATTCGGGGTCGTAACTCTATCACAAATCCTCGCATTGCCCTATGTTTACGCTGCTATTCACTTGGCTGGCGCCGCAAATCGGTACCCCTTCCCGCTAATTTGAAAATTGAACATGAAATAAACTATTTATGCCGATTTGGGGAATGTTGCGCTATTCATTCTAAGACCTAAAATCACCTTCACTTTTAATAAAAGTACAGGATTGCTTTTTTATTTGATAAGTGCTACGATTTGTAAATAAGCCCTCTGCGACACCTCCTTGGTACAAGTAACCTGTGGTTCGCGTTTAGCCATTTACGGGCTTGACGGAAGGGTGAATCGGAGCAATTGAATAGCGATTGGGTATTATTTGCATCCGCAACTCTCGCGGCCGTGAAAGATCAAAGGCTTTGAGGGAAGTAACTTTTTTTTTTTAGCAGAATCACAATGGAAAGTAGCTCACAGCACGTAACCCGATCGGAGCACGCAAACGGAATAGCAACGTAGCTTGCGATCTCCTTTTACGATCCCGGATCTCTAAAACGTAGCAATTGAATGAGGCCCATAGCGTCTAGATTTGCTGAGGGCTTTGGTTTATTGGTGCTTCTTTTTCCCCTCTTGAAGGCATGGTACCACCAATACCCATCTCGTGCCATGGCCTACTCCGAGGATTCTAGTATTTTGGGGCCTACTCTGAGGATTCTCTTGTACTTATTTATTCTACTTATTTTAGTTACTTTTAGGTAATCTATGAATTTCCTCTTTTACTGTTTATGTCCTCAGCTGAACTTTGAGAGAGAGAAGCTTCTCCTGATGTCAGATCAGCCAGATATCGATGAATGGTACAAATGTCTGGTCACCGCCGTGAAGTAAGTGTCACATCGCCCGCCGATGCACAGCTCCCAATGCCAAATACATTTCTTCCTCTGGCCCAGTTGTCGTCTCCCTCAGGGAATCCATATTATGAATACCCGCGCAGACCCCTCTCTCACTCTCCTTTTCCAGGGTCTGCGCCTCTAGTCCTGGGAGGATGATCTTTCTTTGCTACGAGCAATGGGATTTAGTTCACTTGGTACACACACATTGGTACACACACACATTGCTGTATTATACAACTGCTAATATATTTTATTTATCTACACAAGCATGATGTGATGGGTCAGAAAGGATGATGAAGAACATATGGAGATATTTAGAAGTGTAGGAACACAATGTGTTTGGGGCAGGGGGTAAGGAGAGCGATGCCCATCTGTTCCTCTTTCTCCGGGATCTTTCTGTCATCATAGCATAATGGCCTTTTTCAGTAGTGTCTGTGCACGCTACATCTTCTCTGCATCTCCGTCTACTTCCAGGAGATATCACCCAGGTTATGCCATCAATATAAAGACTGAATATCCCCAGAGCGAGACGGGAACGCCATCAGACCTCCGGGCTCAGTCAAGAGATCGAAAGAGAAATCTGGTGAGATACAGGGTGGTACAGAGGGATTGGAGACACAGAAGCCGAAAAGAAAGAAGGACAAGCACTTTGTATGAAGGTGCGCTGAGCGCAGCACTTAGAGGGAGTGCAGGCAAAGAGAAGAATATGGCGGTATTTTCATTGGAAAGGGACAACTCAAACAAGACAAAACCTGTATGCAGTGGGTATAGTAGAGTATGGTGGAGGGTGGGAGGCGCAACATAAGACTAACACATGTTGTATGTTCAAAGAGTCCCCTCACCCCTGGGTTATCACATGCCGCACAGTGTGGGGGAAGGGGTGGGGTTCAGCACACGGAAGGAGATCAGGGGTATTACAGCAATAGGAAAGTCAGGCATGGTGGAAGGTGCAGGAGGAGGCAGCTAATGGGTGTAAGGAGTAGCAACTGTGCAGAAAGAAGTGAAGAATATGGAGGTATAAAACATGGCGGGAGATGTAGCGATGTGTGCCATGGATGCAGCATATGAAGGAAGGGACAAACAAAAAAGGGTTAACTTTATCTTGTAGGTTGATCCGCTCCAGGAAGTTCAGCTTTCCAATGACTCCCTCGCACATGACGTGACATCACCAAAGAGAATCAAAGTAAATGATACAAGGTATACGTCTTCTGATGCCCTTGGGATATGCATTGTGGGATGTCTTGCTTCTCTCCTTGCAGCGAGCCTCTTCAGTAGCTGTTCTCTCCTAGTAACTTCTCTTTCACCCTTCTCTAGTAGGTTTCCTCTCTATATCTTGCTGCAATTACCTGCTTCTCTATTTGGTCCTCTTATCCTCCAATTAATTAATCATTACCCATGTCCCAAGAGTAGCGGGACTATTAGAATTGTGAGGGCATTTGATGCATTTAACACCAAAACCTAACAAGAAAAGATCATTTCTGCTGATAACCGTAAAGAAGTGTTTGATGTGTAACTGTATAGGAAGCACATCTTGGAGGCCTATCCACTCTACTCTCATCTGGATGGAACCTATTTTTTGCTACGTTTTTAGACGTGTGTTCTGGTGAGAGGTTATTGTTGTCCCTAGGTTGCTGTGTGGATCAGGTGGAGGAGGGTGGACAGACAGAAGGATCAGGTGGAGGAGTAGGGTGGACAGACGGGAGGATCAGGTGGAGGAGTAGGGTGGACAGACAGGAGGATCAGTGGAGTAGGGTGGGCAGACAGGAGGATCAGGTGGAGGAGTAGGGCGGACAGACGGGAGGATCAGGTGGAGGAGTAGGGCGGACAGACGGGAGGATCAGGTGGAGGAGTAGGGCGGACAGGCGGGAGGATCAGGTGGAGGAGTAGGGCGGACAGGCGGGAGGATCAGGTGGAGGAGTAGGGCGGATAGGCGGGAGGATCAGGTGGAGGAGTAGGGCGGACAGGCGGGAGGATCAGGTGGAGGAGTAGGGCGGACAGGCGGGAGGATCAGGTGGAGGAGTAGGGCGGACAGGCGGGAGGATCAGGTGGAGGAGTAGGGCGGACAGGCGGGAGGATCAGGTGGAGGAGTAGGGCGGACAGGGGGGAGGATCAGGTGGAGGAGTAGGGCGGACAGGCGGGAGGATCAGGTGGAGGAGTAGGGCGGACAGGGGGGAGGATCAGGTGGAGGAGTAGGGCGGACAGGGGGGAGGATCAGGTGGAGGAGTAGGGCGGACAGGGGGGAGGATCAGGTGGAGGAGTAGGGCGGACAGGGGGGAGGATCAGGGCGGACAGGGGGGAGGATCAGGTGGAGGAGTAGGGCGGACAGGGGGGAGGATCAGGTGGAGGAGTAGGGCGGACAGGGGGGAGGATCAGGTGGAGGAGTAGGGCGGACAGGGGGGAGGATCAGGTGGAGGAGTAGGGCGGACAGGCGGGAGGATCAGGTGGAGGAGTAGGGCGGACAGGCGGGAGGATCAGGTGGAGGAGTAGGGCGGACAGGCGGGAGGATCAGGTGGAGGAGTAGGGCGGACAGGCGGGAGGATCAGGTGGAGGAGTAGGGCGGACAGGCGGGAGGATCAGGTGGAGGAGTAGGGCGGACAGGCGGGAGGATCAGGTGGAGGAGTAGGGCGGACAGATCAGGTGGAGGAGTAGGGCGGACAGGCGGGAGGATCAGGTGGAGGAGTAGGGCGGCCAGGCGTGAGGGTCAGGTGGGGGGATCAGGGCGGACAGGCGGGAGGATCAGGGCGGACAGGCGGGAGGATCAGGGCGGACAGGCGGGAGGATCAGGGCGGACAGGCGGGAGGATCAGGGCGGACAGGCGGGAGGATCAGGGCGGACAGGCGGGAGGATCAGGGCGGACAGGCGGGAGGATCAGGGCGGACAGGCGGGAGGATCAGGGCGGACAGGCGGGAGGATCAGGGCGGACAGGCGGGAGGATCAGGGCGGACAGGCGGGAGGATCAGGGCGGACAGGCGGGAGGATCAGGGCGGACAGGCGGGAGGATCAGGGCGGACAGGCGGGAGGATCAGGGCGGACAGGCGGGAGGATCAGGGCGGACAGGCGGGACGATCAGGGCGGACAGGCGGGACGATCAGGGCGGACAGGCGGGACGATCAGGGCGGACAGGCGGGAGGGTCTCCCAAGATGCCTTTTTATTTTTTTTTAAATGTTATTTTTTAATCTATTTTTGAATTGTAAAACTGTTTATGATACCATAGGATAAACAAATGTGGAAGTACATGAAAGTATATTATCTTAATATTAAGTACTGAAACAATCTCTGTACTCCTATATTTACACTTTTTTCCCAAATAATTTTTATTGCAAATAACAGGTTAATATATTAACACAGATCGTTCATCAATAATACATCCATAAGATAGGTACTGTTCTTTACCAAAAGTAAGATGTATACAAGTAAATAACATTTTAACTTTAATTATTGCAATTTTTTATTTATTTTTCCCTCTATTCAAACCACTTACGTATTAGAGCACAATCCAGTATATCTATAATCTTATAGAGATCCGTCTGAAGAGGGGAAGAAGAGAATAGAGAAAATAAAATAAAAGGGAGGAGAGGAAGAGAGGGTGCTAAGGAGAGGTAGAATTTGCTTGAGAGTTGTTCCCCATAAGATCAGCTTAAATTTTATTATTATGTCCCTGCATATTTACCACCCAATCTTAAGGATCCATGGGTCCCAACATGAGGCCCATTACTTGTATGACCGATCCAACTCAGCCGAGATAACGCACATGTCATATATGAATTTAAGTCTGTTTAGAACTATGCTATATGCAGGTACCTCTGATTTCCAGGCCTTAGCTATCGTAATTCGAGTTGCTAAATATATTTGATGTGATAGGAGTTGAGCCTGTTTACTAAGGCCTTCTATGGGCAGGCCTAATAGGGCCTCCATCGGTTTTTGGGGAATC
The DNA here is from genome assembly GCA_027410445.1 of Discoglossus pictus. NCBI lineage: Eukaryota > Metazoa > Chordata > Amphibia > Anura > Alytidae > Discoglossus > Discoglossus pictus. Next base: position 567,287,199 of record CM050163.1, on the reverse strand, counting down.
TGGCATCCCCATAATTTCAGCCAAATATGGGCAATCTTGGGACACTCCCATAGAACATGCTTAAGGGTGCCCAGGTCAGGACATCCCCTAAAACATTTTTCCATCTAGCGAGGGATTGGAGACTTTTAGCCTTGTTGGCGTTAAACACCATCTCATAATAGTCTTATGACTATTTTCCCTTAGAATTATGTTCAATGAGGAACTTGTGGCTTGTTTGTGTATATTACTCCATTGTATATCAGTTAGTTCCATGGCAAGTTCTGACTCCCACGAATGTTGGTGATGCAATCTGAGTGGTGAGGACTGCTCATTTAGGTAATTGTAGATTATAGAAATGTTCCGTTTACCATTCGCATTGTCTAGACAGCATTTCTCGAACGGAGTGGTCTTAGCATTGGTATTCAGTTTAGTTACTTTGGATACATTGGCGTGCACCTGAGCAAGATTAAACCATTCTCTTATTGGTAAATTATGCACTTCTCTGAAAGTATCTACTGACCATTGCTGGGTCTTTCTCATATATCGGCAACCAATGTAAATTAATTTTTTATTTACCACTCAAACTGCAATAGTCTATCCGTTAATACTGTTTTTTTGGTGCATCCACAATGGGGTAAGCCATGATCCTGCTTCTATCAGCCGTGTTCTCTTATTCGTCTGAGTCAGAACTGCCATGGATTGGATCATGCAATTGGTGAAAGAAACCTTGCCCAGTTTAGAGTGCATACTAAGCCATCCTACCCGATGGATGTGTAAGCCTCTGTCCTCAAAAATATTTTTTTCTATCTCTACCCATATTGGCAGCTGTTCTTTGCCAAACCACGTGGTAATTTGGGCCAGTCTGGTAGCTCTGCAGTATTTCAGTAGATCTGGTAGGGCCAGCCCCCCCTTAGATTTGGGCGCCCTCATGGTTGTCTTGTTTGTTCTAGTTTTTTTACGATTCCAGATGAAGCGAGAGTTCGCCCCTTGTACAGCCAGGATGTCTTTAGAGCACACGGCCGTTGGGATGGTACGGAATAAGTATAGCAGCTTAGGCAGTATACTCATTTTAATGGCATGAATCCTCCCTAACCACGAGATTTTGTATGTGGACCATGTTTTAATATCATTGAGAAGTTTCTTTATAAGTGCCGGATAGTTAGCTACGTAGGTCAATCCAGATTGCTTGGGAATGAGAACCCCCTAAGTATCTAATATGGCTTTGAACCCATCTAAACGAAAAATTCCCTTCTATTTGGGTTTACAATTGTTTCGGTAGAGAAACGTTTAATGCTTCACTTTTACTCTAGTTAATTTTGAAGCCAGAAATGCTGCCAAAAGGTCTCCCTAAGAGGTTAGGGAGACTAGTTAAAGGCTCAGTGATCGTAAGCAGGACATCATCCACAAATAGGCTCAATTTGTGTTCTGTCTTTTTCACTCTCACCCCCTTAATATTTGTATCTTCTCTTATAGAAGTGGCTAGGGGTTCAATACACATCGTAAAAAGTAGAGGGGATAAGGGACAACCTTGCCTTGTTCCTCTTGTGATTTTAAATGTTCGGGATTTAAACCCCTGGTAAGCCACATATGCTATCGGGTCTGAGTACAGTGTTAGTATGCCCTTCACTAACTTATCGCTTAATCCAAACTTATGTAAAACCCTAGTCATATATCCCCAGTCTATCCTGTCAAAGGCCTTTTCTGCATCCAAAGAGAGCAGCATCAAAGGCCTGTTTTGGAGAGATGCTACATCAAGTAAATTTAATATGCGTCTGGTGTTATCTGGCGCTTCCCGACCTTGAATGAACCCAACCTAGTCGGGGTGTATCAAGCTTGGTAGAATCTTGTACAACCTATTTGCTAGGATTTTGGAATAAAGTTTAATGTCGCAATTGATCAGTGATATAGGCCTGTAACTTTCACATTGGGACGGGTCTTTCCCTTCCTTGGGTATTACTATTACTTTAGCTTCCAGGAATTCTGCCCTCATGGGTTCACCTGACAATAAGTCGTTAAACAGTAGTTGGAGATGCGGAGCCAACACATCTATGAATTGCTTATAGTAAAAATTTGTAAAGCCATCTGGGCCTGGTGCTTTATGTGGTTTTGTTTCTTTTATAGCTCTCTTGACTTCAATTAAATCTATGGGGTTGTCTAATAGATCCGATTGTTCATCATCAAGTTTTGGGAGACTAATGGAGGATAGGAATTTATCAATTTGGGATATATGGGTCGAACCTGAGCGAGCAGGAGCTGAGTATAGGTCAGCGTAAAACTTTTCGAATGCTTCCGTAATATCATTTGGCTTGTAAACAGTCTTTTTATTATCTACCCTTAGTTTGGGGATAAAGGAGTCTGCCCTTTGTTGGTTGAGCTTTCTGGCTAGCATTTTATCTGGTTTGTTCGAGGACGTAAAGTAGTGAGATTGGGTCTTTTGTAATATGGTCACAACCTTTTTACGCAGAATACCCTGTAGTTGTTGTTTAAGTTTATGTATTTCAACTTGTGTCCCCGGGGGTCTCCTGGAGAGCGGAATAGATTGCAGGGCTGAAATTTTGTTGTTTATTTGGGTTAACTCCGTTTTCTTAGCCAGGGAACCAAGTTGAATACATTTCCCTCTTATTACTGCTTTATGTGCAGCCCACACCCCCCCATTGGGCACTTCACCGCCTCTATTTAGTTCAAAGTATTTTACTATGGTGGTATATATTTTATCTTTTGTGTTCCAGTCATTTAACTGGGCCGGGTTAAGTGCCCACGAAGGGGAGCGTCCTTTGGGCAGCAAATCTAGGGAGATGCATATCGCGTCGTGGTCAGACCACGTAATGGGTCGAATTTTTGCGTCCTGTAGGTTTGGGGTTAGGTGTTGCTGGATTAGGATGTAATCTATGCGAGAGTATGTGTTATGTCTAGCCGAATAATGAGTGTATTCTCTATCAGAAGGGTGGAGCGCTCTCCAGGCATCAAGCATGCCAAGGTTGTTGAGCAACAATTTGAGGGATTTTGTAGCGGTAGGGATTACCAACGGGTTGGCGGAGCCTGACCTGTCTTTTGTTTGATCTAAAACTGAGTTCATGTCCCCCCCAGGATCCATGTTGATTGTTGCCATTCAGACATCATGTCTGATATCTTATGAAAAAATGCGGACTGTCCCGTGTTCGGAGCATATACGTTTAATAGTGATATTTTGCGTTCATTGACCGTGCCTTGTACCAAAATGAATCTCCCCTCCGGATCTCTACGTGTTAACGTGTGTTGAAAATTCAACCTTTTATGTATTAAGATGGAAACTCCCTTTTTCTTTTTGGGGGCTGTAGAGTGAAATGTTTGTATGAAATCTTTTCCCCAATATTTTGGAATAGAATTTTTTTTAAAATGGGTTTCCTGTACCATAACAATATCCAGTCCCATACGGCCGTATTCCCCTAGGCCAACGCCTCGCTTCACCGGCTCGTTCAACCCCTGAACATTGTGGGATGCAAATTGTAAGGCCATGATTCACTACCTGCACCAAGCGTCCGATGAGAAGCCCAAGTACTGATGTGTTGATTTTCCCCTTATGGCTGCTGACCTGTAGATTTTTCTTTTTGGAGCGTGTGGTTCTCAAGACACCTCACCCAGTTTAAAGGGGTTAGATCAGGTAGATAAAGAGGGTAGGAAGAGGAAGAGAAAAGCCAGAAAAAGGCACAAAGTGGTTGTAGAAAAAAAAAACTGATATTAGCAGACTGTATAAAAATAAGCCTTTTCTTTCCTTTTTTTTTTTTTCTCTCTCTCTGCTTTCTCTCTTTTCCCTTCTTAGTACTTTTTTTCTTCTTCCCTTCCTTCTTCTCTCCTTTCCCTTTACAATTGAATACTTCAATAGTACTATCTATACGTAAGTAGTTATAAAAATATACCTGTAAACAGAAATATATACACAAAGCTTTTGTTGAAATTTACAAAGTATGTATATAAATCTATACACCATTTAAACTTGGTTGAGGAGAGCTCCTAGCTGTCCTCCTAAAAACCAATGGTGAGGCCCCCGGTATCCTTTCAATAAGATATCCAGGCGACTCGCCAGATCAAAAACATAAAAAACAATGACAAAACCACAGCAACAACAAGAAAAAACAAACAAACAAAACAAAGGGTAATGGAACAAATTTACTCAACTGACCTCCTCTGGGGCACATCTTTAGAGAACCATTAATTATTAAGTGACTATAACCATGTCATTGAAAACTGAATAGTGAATTATTTCTTTAACGGACCTTTAACTAGTCTTGATTCTGGCACCTTGGGAGAGTTAGTATAGTTGCATAGGTATGTATGCTTATGCAGCGTTAAAGCTATACTGTCTTAACTGCATATCTAATATTAACATTGAGACTGTAGCGTTAGCATTTGTAGTTAAATAGCCCCTACATTACTTTACTAGTTTTATAAGGCATTATCTTCATTTAAGAATGTCTTTCCTGCTATTTTGTCTCCCACGTTCATGAAAAGGAAAAAAGTATTAGGTTAAAGCAACCTTAGTGTCTCTGCTGTTGCGCTCTAAAGTGCCTGTGTGGTCTGACATCCGGGCGTTGAGTTGTTCCTCCGGGTTCTTGCACCTGAATATTCCAGGACGTCAGCAGCGTCATTCCTTCCTCTACATCAAGAAAAGCATGGGTCTTTCCATCTTTCACAATGTTCAATTTGAAGGGAAAGCCCCAGGTATATCTCCACCCTTGTGCAAGTATGGTCCCCAGAAGAGGTTTGAAGGTTCTTCTTTTATACAGGGTGGTCGGGGAAAGGTCAGCATACACACTCGGTTGACCGCCTGCGCTTTCTGGTATACCTGGTCTCGCTGCCTTCATAAAAAGATCTTTCGTTGTGTAGAAGTGGAATTTAGTGATAACGTCTCTCGGCCTCTCCCGCGCCACTGGGCGTCCCGTCAGTGCTCTATGGACGTGGTCTAGTTTAAAGGCATCCTCTGCTAAGTTTGGCAGCAGGTATTTGCAGAGATCTAACATGTAGTTTGGCAGATCTGTGATAGATTCTGGGAGATTCCTGATCCTGACGTTTTGACGGCGGGAACGGTTCTCCAAATCTTCCTGTGCGTACTGGAATTGGTTTTGTTCGTCTCTTAGGGCCGACATTTCACCTTCTAATTGGGTGTGTGCATCCAATAGCTCATTGTATTTCGTTTCCAGGTCAGTCACCTTTGAGTCTACTGCTTTTATCTCACCTTTGAGTTCTGCCGCTACTTTTTTGATTTCTTCAGTGACCTCTGTTCTAAAAGAGGAGATTAAGTCTTTTAGATCCTGGATATCTGCTTTTGTACTGTGTGCAGTCGGTTCCATGTTAGACGTCTGTATGCGTTCGGAGATGAGGGTGGCTTTTGGGCAAATTGAGTCGGTGTCCTTGCTGTACAAAAGTCCTGTATTGATTTAGCCGCCCTTCTCGTTGAGGTCCCAGCCATTCCTTTATTGTGGCTTATAGACATATATATTCACTGTTTTTGTCACGTCACTTTACTGTAGGTTGTGCCACCATGCCTGGGGGATGGGGTTCGTTTACATAATGAGCATATTCTCTTGCATCAAAAAATACGGTCGTTTGTGCGCTGCCAATATGTTGTTAAAGGTTGAGAGTCTCTGAAGTAGGGGACACCAGACCCCCTGGATAGCAATATATTGTAATTGTATTGCAATGGTATTGGTGTTTATGGCACAGCTTTATCTCCCAGCTGATGCTGCATATAACAATGTTTCAAGGTATATCCTCTTGTCCACCAGGTGGCAGTGTTGTATTATGTTAGGTGCAGTTCCAACCCAGGCACGTTCAGATAATAGAAGAGACTTTTGTGAATATGAAAATCAGTGATCTCCAGAAAATAAGAAGTTTGTAAACACAGTCCCTGAAGTGTTTTATTTTCTCTTTTATGGTGACCTATTTCTGTAGGTCAGGGCATTACTGAAGCCTCTTTGTCTTTTTTATAGCGCTTCACAAGGACCGGGGTCTATTTCACTTTGCTTTTGGGTTATACCCTTCTCTATTTATTCTTTAGGGTGGGTGATCAGGTGGCTCATTTGTTTTTGGTGTTAGGAGGGATCCCCGTCCGGGGCCCTGACTCACCTGTCACTTTCCAACCGTTCTCTAATGTTTGCACAAATTTTCTTTCAGGCCTCTCGTCTCTCCTGTGGGCTTGTCTGGTTTTGATATTCTTGGTTTATAGCAGAATTTTAATAAAGTTTTTAATCTTTTGTTGTTGGACTTGTTGGGCCAGTGGGGTTAAGTTTGAGGCAACTTTTAAGTTGTATTTATAAGTATACCTGCCACAAGGTCTTATATAGACGTGTCGTTAATTTTGGGGAACTGTGTCCTCTCTAAGAGTAGGCAGGTTGATCGTCAGAAAAACTTCTGAAGGCTTGCTCCTAAAGTTTACCTTGTATTCTGGTAAGCAGTTTGACTGTGATTCTTCTGCAATAGTTCAATTAAATGTCCATAAGGTGGCCGAGTTGGTTTTCTTTTGAACAGTTAGGTTGAATGCTCCCAAACCTGTATAGTGTTTAATTTAGTCTTTGAGCTCATTTAGAAAGTATGGTCTTTGCAGTAGAATAAAGAGCAGCAAGTAACTTATGTCTGAGAGCATACATAAAAGAATGTATTCTTGTGCTAACCGGGAATGCTGACATTAGAGCTTGAGAGCAGGAGGTAGCTGCTAACGTAGTAGGGCTGCGCCCTTATGTTGTGCAGAGTGGTGCCTCAATACTTGACCCTTTATAGGGAGTAACAAGAAAGTCGGTGCCACAGGGATCTATGATCTCTTTATATCTCTCAATTGTGGCTTACTTTTGAGGGAGACGTAATATAGATGCAGCTTGTGTGATATGTTGCAAAAAATATATTATCCACAATGTGAAAAGGCCTCCTTTTTGTAAAGTAATGCTTCTGAGAACAGAACTCTCAGTTGTTTTTTAAGGTTCTGACCTTGTCCTGATCTTATTCCTCCGGCCTCCTGAGCGCTCTCTCCGTCTTTCTGGGCTCTCCACTGGCTTGATATATAGGGAGACTTCTGCCCGCTGCCACAGATGACCCCAAACCGAGATGGCGGCCAAACTCACTTGATCAGCTCCCTGTGGTATTCCTTTTAAGGTCCAAGCCTGCACTTCCTGTAATTGGCCTTGGTTTCTGTCCTCTGCGCTCCCTGCCGTGCTGCTGTCTGGCTCCGGCCTCAACCTCCTCTTGGCCTCCTTCTCCCTACTGCTGGGCTCCGGTCTAAGATGGCGGCGATCCGGCAGGAAGGCCTCAGGCTCAGGTTCTTCCCCTGACCGTGTGCCTGGGCTGTCACGTCCCCTTGATGTTAGGAACCAAATTGTAGAAGGATTGAATGGGGATCCCAATTGGTAGTTTTGTAACGAATCAGAGCTCCTCTGTTATTGTTTTTGGGGTGATTTGTGGGATTTGGCTGAGGAGTTTCTGCGCCACACGTCTTCCTCCTGCAACTGCCAGCCAAACCCCCCAAAGATGCCTTTTGATTCAAAAAAGAGAAAACATAAAATAACAAACTGGTTGAGACATGGAGAAAAGGATATGTTATGTTAGGCCTCAAGGGGCTCTGAAATGAAAATGGTAATATTAATAAAGTGGTCAATTTACCCCGTGAGAGGGGAGTAAAATATTATCCTTCTGTTGTTGTTAACACAAGCTTCTAGCACTTTTTGGTCCTTTCATGCTCCTTGCCATTTATTTCTAACTTTATGTTTTTCATGAGTGTTCCTACCTCCAGTAGCACATAGACCACCCTGCCTTGTTTGTTCTACCCGCTGTGTCTCTACTACTCTGACTATGGATGTTTTCTGTTGACAGGCCTACCCCGACCCCACCATCTGACCAGAATACTGAATGGAGGTGCATGATTCTCTAAGAACCCATTATTGGACTTATCATTTGTCATGTCACATACAGCATTGTGTGGATTGGGCCTCGTTTGGAACAGATTGGGAAATGAAGGATTGTGGGTGATATGCCTTGTGACCTGTAACATGATAAAGGATTGTGGGTGATATGCCTTGTGACCTGTAACATGATAAAGGATTGTGGGTGATATGCCTTGTGAACCGTAACATCATGAAGGATTGTGGGTGATATGCCTGGGGACCCGTAACATCATGAAGGAGTGTGGGTGATATGCCTGGGGACCCGTAACATCATGAAGGAGTGTGGGTGATATGCCTGGGGACCTGTAACATCATGAAGGATTGTGGGTGATATGCCTGGGGACCCGTAACATCATGAAGGATTGTGGGTGATATGCCTGGGGACCCGTAACATCATGAAGGATTGTGGGTGATATGCCTGGGGACCCGTAACATCATGAAGGATTGTGGGTGATATGCCTGGGGACCCGTAACATCATGAAGGATTGTGGGTGATATGCCTGGGGACCCGTAACATCATGAAGGATTGTGGGTGATATGCCTGGGGACCCGTAACATCAGCAAGTAAAATGCCAGATTTCATTTTACCCACAATCCTTCAGTCGCAACTGATATCACCGCCCAAATTGTATATCACCCACCACAGAGCATATTGCCCCTAGGGTGTATAACCAGGGGATTGGGGAGTATAACTGAGGGATGGGTATAACCCCCTGCTGAGGGCACCTGAAGGAAATTGCCTAGAATGCTATTTTGGATCATGTGACTTTATTTCATGATTTAGAATGGAGGAAGCATGGTACACTAATATATATATATATATATTGTGACTTTCCTGCTGAAATGTCCTCACTAAACCTCATCTCATTGCTGTCCTTTTCTATTGTAAAATACAAGATTCTTTGTTTGTTTAATTTTCTGTTCAAGGACCAGTGTAAGATTATTATTTACATTTATAGGAGACTTTTATCTAAAGTGCTTTATACAATTACCAAAGATGGGCTTGTGGGGGCTGTCTGTGCTGTGTCAAAGTGGTTGGTGGGTTGGGTCATTTTATGAATAGTTTATTTGTAGCGTTATGATTTGTCTCTGTAAAGACTATTAACAACTAATTGAGGGCAGTTGGGAAAGGGTTACTGTAAGGTGGAAGAGGCCTGACTGGATGTAGGAGCCGGAGAGGCCTGACTGGATTTAAGAGCGGGACCTGGAGATCTAATGAAGAGCAGCACTATGGTCAATTTTGACTTGGATCTAGGAGTCAACCAGAACATTTAAGAGCCATACATTTTATTGCACTATGGATATTTATTACATATGTATTTATTGTAACACATGATTTTATATGAACTTGGAAGAAGCTGGAGGGATCTCCGATTGCATAATATGTATTGTCATGGACCCCTTTCCAGGGCCTGGATCCTGATGCATTCCAGACATACCACCCCATTAGAAAATGGGTAGGGGGTATTACATTTCCACATGGGAAATGTGCGTGATAGGATGAATAGTTCCAAAACATAGGGCCATAGTGTACCACCATGCTTCATATTATGGCATATGTCTCTATCTTGGCCTGTATACTATATGTAAAACCCCATGTTATACTACTGTGTTTTGTTTAAACTGTAACGAAATGGTCATGAAACTGTTAAACAAAACAGGTCTACAATGAGACATTGTAGACAGACAGCAAGCAGTGATTGTATTGTAATATATTTTGTCACATTGTTTGCCAGATAAGCTAATTACATCTCTGATGTGCTAGATAGCTAGAAACAACATGTATAGGAGGTTGGCCTATTGTCCCCAGGTGCCATACAGGATGCCAGACTATTAGACTCCATATGGAGTCAGTCTCCTGTGTTGTCTGCCACTCCCCCTCCCCTGTATCTAACCCCTATAAATATTGTCTGACTTTCCAAAAATAAATCTGTTCACTGCTGAGACATATATAGAAATGGTATGTGCTCTTATTTGCTCCTGGTGGCTGTGATACGGATCCTATCTCCATCCTGCAACTAACTTGTCCTGGTCAATACCACAGGAAGGTTACGGAGACTCCTGTAAGTGCTGATTCCTGATGGGGAGACTCTGGCTGATACAGAAGCCAGATATCAGGGTGCTGGTGCCGAGATTTCCAAGAACCCAACAGTCCTTGTGGGTAGCTAACCTGTAGTCTATAGCAGGTATCCCCTACCCCTGGATCGTCACATGTATAAATATAAAGTGATGTTTTATTAAAATGAACAACATAAATATATATTATCTATTCTCAATCTGGAGTTTTGGATTCTACAATATAATACAGTTTTCTTATAATGGACACAATATTTTTATTATGACCCCAGTGACCTACCCAGGTCATCTGCACAATAGGGAGTAGTTAGGTGAGGTCATGATTGATGCAAACTCTGTTTAAATGATATTTTCCTAGGATGGGGTTAATGGGAAGTAAATAACACCTTATGAGTAAGAGTCCAGCCAGCTCGGGCATCCAACCTTTATTATGGAGGCTGGACCCAACACTGATACTGTCCATGGCTGTTGTCCAATGTTCTCCGTTCCATTTTATTGGCCCCAGTCCCTCTCCCGGGTGAATTGTAACATCTGCTGGGGGTATCCGTACATCATGACATATATACATTAACTGTGTTACAGTGTGTGTGTCTCATGTAATGATGTCACAGTAGCCATATTGCATAAAGTAATGTGTGATGTCATACTTGAACTCTTCAGTCACGTGATGTGACATTGCAGACATAGAAAATAACTGTATTTGACCTCACAGAAGGTAATTACTTTCCTACCCTATAAACCTTGGACCTTCTGTAGTGTGTAATGATTATTTTTATACAAATAACACACATTTGACTAATGTTTATAGGAATTGTAGCAACTCAACTTAAATCGTTAAGAAAGATTATTGTAACAAAGTGACCAGCGCCTCCAAAAGGGACCAGCGCCTCCCAAAGGGACCAGCACCTTCCAAAGGGACCAGCGCCTCTTAGACACTCACCGGAGACCACACAGCGAGAACAGATAAACACATTTACTTATCTTCTATTAATAGTTCACAATGCAAAGGAAAAGCAGCAGATCAACCCGCATGGGAGCTCAGTCATCCATGCAGACGTCTCAAGGGAGCCTGATCATCCATTCGGATGTCTAGAGAGAGCCGGGTTGCCCTGACTGATTTTTGGGGATTATAACATGTTGCTTTTATGTGTAATGTTTAATGGATATTGTGATATTTGGTCACCAGTAGAAAACAAAATGGAACCCATAGCATGCAACCAGTCTACACTAGTCCAGTCATGCATTTCCATTGTTCTATAACTGCTTGCTTTCAGCTCCGATAACAGACCGGCCCCTAGAAGAAGGCTGACCCTTTGACATCATCCCTGTTCCCACAGACATAGGACTATTCTGATTGGGCTATGCTAATTCAAGCAGCACAGTTATCCAGTTAGTTGATGTTTGTGCATCCAAGCAGGGAATTCAATCTTGTTCACTCCCCAGTTTGGTAATGTTTTTTTCTTTGTCTGGAATGTGCTGTGTGGGAAACCATGAAAGTTTGAGTAGCATTCTAAATGGAATGTCTGAAATTATTTCTTATATGATTTTTTTTCATCCTAATCAAAGGGATGTAACACAGTTTATTATTTATATAAGTCTGTAAAATTAGGGCTGCAACCTGTGATTTCCAGAGTTTCCATAAGAGGTGTTCTGCTGGGCGCTGAGATATTGAACACAAAAGGCATAATCTAGAGGGAGAGAATTGAGCATGTGGCCTCTCAACTCTGGGTTGTAACATCAGTCATCCATTCAGAGGTCTTGTGAGAGCCTGGTCATCCATTCAGAGGTCTCAAGGGTGCCTGGTCAATCATTCAGAAAAACTTGAGGGAGTCCTGTGATGCATTCGGACATCTTGAGGGAGTGTAGGGAACTTCAGTCCCAGAGTGCATGACTTGGTACTAGGCACACTGCATGGTCCTAGTTCAGCTCAGATACTCCTCGCTTCCTCTTTCTATATTCCATTGCAAAGAACTTTCTAGAAGAATCATGAATAACTATGAGCCTTATTAAATTGTGATTCGGCCAATAGAATAGGGCTCTATATAAGCACAGAGAATATTTTTTTTACAGAAGTTTTTAGTTTGTGATCTATCCAAAGGCGAGGTCTTCACTAACTAAAAACTTCTGCTCAGTGCTAAATAGCGCCCAATTCAATTGGCCGAATCGCAATGTAATAAGGCTGTATATGTTAGAGCCAATCGGCGATAGCTGCACAGTACTGATGATTAATAGCGCAGGGTTTCTGAGAACAGTACTACCACTGGAAGGAGGAACTTCCCCCAGTAAGAAGGTTGTCTCTGGAACTGGGACACAATCTAGACCATTACATGACAAATATAAAACAATCACATATATAGTTGTGAGCATGCGAGCAGTTGCCGAAGGCGCTCCTTGCCAGCAACTGTGGGCCTCGCGAAGATGGAGGCTCTACGGCCTCACATGCGGTTACAAACCCCCACACAAGCAGCACTACCACGGACTTACGCTATAAATACCACCTTAACGGAAAATATACGACCTTAAACGGCAGAACCGCGCGCACAATACAGACCCCCATTAGCCCTTCATTAACCCTGTCACTGATGGGGGTCAATACAGACCCCCATAACCACTTAACTCCCTCACTCATGGGGGTCAAGAAAGACCCCCATAAACCCCTAATTAACCCTGTCACTCATGGGGGTCAATAAAGACCCCCATAATACATATAAATAATCCTGGCACTCATAGGGGGCAATACAGACCCCCATAAACCCTTAATTAACCCCGTCACTCAGGAGGGTCAATACAGCCCCCCATACGCACTTAACCCTTTCACTCATGGGGGTCTATATCGACACCGATAAGAACTTCATTAACCCCCTCACTCATGGGGGTCAATATAGACCTCCATAAGCCTGTCATTAACCCCCCCCCCCCCACTCACGGGGGTCAATACAGACCCCCATAAGCCCTTCATTAACCCTGTCACACATGGGGGTCAATACAGACCCACATAAGCACTTAATTAACACCCTCACTCATGGGGGGGCAATACAGACCCCCATAAACCCTTAATTAACCGTTTCACTCATAGGGGTCAATACAGACCCCCATAAACCCCTAATTAACCCTGTCACTCATGGGGGTCAATAAAGACCACCATAAGCCCTTCATTAACCCCGTCACTCATGGGGGTCAATATAGACCCCCATAAGCCCTTCATTAACCGTTTCACTACTAGCGGTCAATACAGACCCCCATAAACCCCTAATTAACCCTGTCACTCATGGGGGTCAATAAAGACCTTTATAAGCCCTTCATTAACCCCATCACTCATGGGGGTCAATATAGACCTCCATAAGCCCTTAATTAACCGTGTCACTCCAGAGGCCTTATCCAGAGCACACTTCCAGAGGCCACATCCAGGAGCCACATGCAGAGGCCACATCCAGGAGCCACATCCAGAGGACACTTCCAGAGGCCTCATCCATGAGCCACATGCAGAGGCCACATCCAGGAGCCACATCCAGAGGCCACATCCAGAGGCCACATGCAGAGGGTACATGCAGAGGACACTTCCAGAGGACACTTCCAGAGGACACATCCAGGAGCCACATGCAGAGGCCACATGCAGAGGACACTTCCAGAGGCCTCATCCAGGAGCCACATGCAGAGGCCACATCCAGGAGCCACATCCAGAGGCCACATGCAGCGGCCACATCCAGAGGCCTCATCCAGAGGACACATCCAGAGGCCTCATCCAGGAGCCACGTGCAGAGGCCACATCCAGGAGCCACGTGCAGAGGCCACATCCAGGAGCCACGTGCAGAGGCCACATCTAGAGGGCACATCCAGGAGCCACATCCAGAGGCCTCATCCAGGAGCCACATGCAGAGGCCACTTCCAGAGGCCTCATCCAGAGGACACTTCCAGAGGCCTCATCCAGGAGCCACATCCAGAGGGCACATCCAGGAGCCACATGCAGAGGCCTCATCCAGAGGACACTTCCAGAGGCCTCATCCAGGAGCCACATGCAGAGGCCACATGCAGAGGCCACATCCAGGAGCCACATGCAGAGGCCACATCCAGCAGCCACATCCAGAGGACACATCCAGAGGACACATACAGACCCCCATAAAACCCCTAATTAACGCTGTCACTCCTGGGGGTCAATAGAGACCCCCATAATACATATAAATAACCCTGGCACTCATAGGAGTCAATACAGACCCCCATAAACCCTTAATTAACCGTTTCACTCATAGGGGTCAATACAGACCCCCATAAACTCCTAATTAACCCTGTCACTCATGGGGGTCAATAAAGACCACCATAAGCCCTTCATTAACCCCGTCACTCATGGGGGTCAATATAGACCCCCATAAGCCCTTCATTAACCGTTTCACTACTAGGGGTCAATACAGACCCCCATAAACCCCTAATTAACCCTGTCACTCATGGGGGTCAATAAAGACCTTTATAAGCCCTTCATTAACCCCATCACTCATGGGGGTCAATATAGACCTCCATAAGCCCTTAATTAACCGTGTCACTCCAGAGGCCTTATCCAGAGCACACTTCCAGAGGCCACATCCAGGAGCCACATGCAGAGGCCACATCCAGGAGCCACATCCAGAGGACACTTCCAGAGGCCTCATCCATGAGCCACGTGCAGAGGCCACATCCAGGAGCCACATCCAGAGGACATATCCAGAGGCCACATCCAGGAGCCACATGCAGAGGGTACATGCAGAGGCCACATGCAGAGGACACTTCCAGAGGACACTTCCAGAGGACACATCCAGGAGCCACATGCAGAGGCCACATGCAGAGGCCACTTCCAGAGGACACTTCCAGAGGCCTCATCCAGGAGCCACGTGCAGAGGCCACATCCAGGAGCCACGTGCAGAGGCCACATGCAGAGGCCACATCTAGAGGGCACATCCAGGAGCCACATCCAGAGGCCTCATCCAGGAGCCACATGCAGGAGCCACATGCAGAGGCCACTTCCAGAGGCCTCATCCAGAGGACACTTCCAGAGGCCTCATCCAGGAGCCACATCCAGAGAGACACATCCAGGAGCCACATGCAGAGGCCTCATCCAGAGGACACTTCCAGAGGCCTCATCCAGGAGCCACATGCAGAGGCCACATCCAGGAGCCACATGCAGAGGCCACATCCAGGAGCCACATGCAGAGGCCACATCCAGGAGCCACATGCAGAGGCCACATCCAGGAGCCACATGCAGAGGCCACATCCAGGAGCCACATCCAGAGGACACATCCAGAGGCCACATACAGACCCCCATAAAACCCCTAATTAACGCTGTCACTCCTGGGGGTCAATAGAGACCCCCATAATACATATAAATAACCCTGGCACTCATAGGAGTCAATACAGACCCCCATAAACCCTTAATTAACCGTTTCACTCATAGGGGTCAATACAGACCCCCATAAACCCCTAATTAACCCTGTCACTCATGGGGGTCAATAAAGACCACCATAAGCCCTTCATTAACCCCGTCACTCATGGGGGTCAATATAGACCCCCATAAGCCCTTCATTAACCGTTTCACTACTAGGGGTCAATACAGACCCCCATAAACCCCTAATTAACCCTGTCACTCATGGGGTCAATAAAGACCACCATAAGCCCTTCATTAACCCCGTCACTCATGGGGGTCAATATAGACCCCCATAAGCCCTTCATTAACCGTTTCACTACTAGGGGTCAATACAGACCCCCATAAACCCCTAATTAACCCTGTCACTCATGGGGGTCAATAAAGACCACGATAAGCCCTTCATTAACCCCGTCACTCATGGGGGTCAATATAGACCTCCATAAGCCCTTAATTAACTGTGTCACTCCAGAGGCCTCATCCAGAGGACACTTCCAGAGGCCACATCCAGGAGCCACATCCAGAGGACATTCCAGAGGCCTCATCCAGGAGCCACATGCAGAGGCCACATCCAGGAGCCACATGCAGAGGGCACATCCAGGAGCCACATGCAGAGGGTACATGCAGAGGACACTTCCAGAGGGCACATCCAGAGGACACTTCCAGAGGCCACTCCCAGAGGCCACATGCAGCGGCCACATCCAGAGGACACTTCCAGAGGCCACATCCAGAGGCCTCATCCAGGAGCCACGTGCAGAGGCCACATCCAGGAGCCACGTGCAGAGGCCACATGCAGAAGCCACATCTAGAGGGCACATCCAGAGGCCTCATCCAGGAGCCACATGCAGAGGACACATGCAGGAGCCACATCCAGAGGCCTCATCCAGAGGCCACTTCCAGAGGCCTCATCCAGAGGGCACATCCAGGAGCCACATGCAGAGGCCTCATCCAGAGGACACTTCCAGAGGCCACATCCAGGAGCCACATGCAGAGGCCAAATGCAGAGGCCACATGCAGAGGCCACATCCAGGAGCCACATGCAGAGGCAACATCCAGGAGCCACATGCAGAGGCCACATCCAGAGGACACATCCAGGAGCCACATCCAGAGGCCTCATCCAGGAGCCACATGCAGAGGCCACATCCAGGAGCCATATGCAGAGGCCACATCCAGGAGCCACATGCAGAGGCCACATCCAGAAGCTACTTCCAGAGGACACATCCAGAGGCCACATGCAGAGGCCTCATCCAGGAGCCACATGCAGAGGCCACATCCAGGAGCCACATGCAGAGGCCTCATCCAGGAGCCACATGCAGAGGCCTCATCCAGGAGCCACATGCAGAGGCCTCATCCAGGAGCCACATGCAGAGGCCACATCCAGGAGCCACATGCAGAGGCCACATCCAGGAGCCACATCCAGAGGCCTCATCCAGGAGCCACATGCAGAGGCCACATCCAGGAGCCACATGCAGAGGCCACATCCAGGAGCCACATGCAGAGGCCACATCCAGGAGCCACATGCAGAGGCCTCATCCAGGAGCCACATGCAGAGGCCACATCCAGGAGCCACATCCAGAGGCCTCATCCAGGAGCCACATGCAGAGGCCACATCCAGAGGCCTCATCCAGGAGCCACATGCAGAGGCCACATCCAGAGGCTTCATCCAGGAGCCACATCCAGAGGCCTCATCCAGGAGCCACATGCAGAGGCCACATCCAGGAGCCACATGCAGAGGCCACATCCAGGAGCCACATGCAGAGGCCTCATCCAGGAGCCACATGTGGAGGCCTCATCCAGGAGCCACATGCAGAGGCCACATCCAGAGGCCTCATCCAGGAGCCACATGCAGAGGCCACATCCAGGAGCCACATGCAGAGGCCTCATCCAGGAGCCACATCCAGGGGCCTCATCCAGGAGCCACATCCAGGAGCCACATGCAGAGGCCACATCCAGGAGCCACATGCAGAGGCCACATCCAGGAGCCACATGCAGAGGCTGACTCCATATCTTCACTTCCAGCTTCCCTTATACACAGACCATTTGTTTGCTTTTCTGCTTATTATACAGTATAGATCTGCAGGTGCTCCAGCTCTGTGTATCTTCTCTATCTATCACTGTCCTCACCATTCAGGAAACACGCCCCCTTAGTGATAACGTCATCACTTCCTACAATATTGTGACTCTGCCCCGCCCTTCTATTCCTCGCCCCACCCTTTTATTCATCGCCCCGCCCGGTCCAAAGTTGGACGACTCCAGGAATTTTAAGCACCCACCCACCTGCAATAGCCACGCCCCCCGCGTGGCTCATTGGTTCCTAATCGAAGAATGGAGGCCCCGCCCCTCAAAGAAAACTTCCTGAATCTGAGAAAGTACAAGGTGATGTGACATAAATATATATATATATAGTGTGATATATACAGAGATAGTGTGATATATACAGAGATAGTGTGATATATACAGTGATAGTGTGATATATACAGAGATAGTGTGATATATATATATATATATATAGTGTGATATATACAGTGATAGTGTGATATATATATATATATATATAGTGTGATATATACAGTGATAGTGTGATATATATATAGTGTGATATATACAGTGATAGTGTGATATATATATACAGTGATATTGTGATATATATATATATAGTGTGATATATACAGAGATAGTGTGATATATATATATAGTGTGATATATACAGTGATAGTGTGATATATATATATATATAGTGTGATATATACAGTGATAGTGTGATATATATATAGTGTGATATATACAGAGATAGTGTGATATATACAGTGATAGTGTGATATATATATAGTGTGATATATACAGTGATAGTGTGATATATATATATATAGTGTGATATATACAGTGATAGTGTGATATATACAGTGATAGTGTGATATATATATATATAGTGTGATATATACAGTGATAGTGTGATATATACAGTGATAGTGTGATATATATATATATAGTGTGATATATACAGTGATAGTGTGATATATATATAGTGTGATATATACAGTGATAGCGTGATATATACAGTGATAGTGTGATATATATATAGTGTGATATATACAGTGATAGTGTGATATATATATATATAGTGTGATATATACAGTGATAGTGTGATATATATATAGTGTGATATATACAGTGATAGTGTGATATATATATACAGTGATATTGTGATATATATATATATAGTGTGATATATACAGAGATAGTGTGATATATATATATAGTGTGATATATACAGTGATAGTGTGATATATATATATATATAGTGTGATATATACAGTGATAGTGTGATATATATATAGTGTGATATATACAGAGATAGTGTGATATATACAGTGATAGTGTGATATATATATAGTGTGATATATACAGTGATAGTGTGATATATATATATATAGTGTGATATATACAGTGATAGTGTGATATATATATATAGTGTGATATATACAGTGATAGTGTGATATATATATAGTGTGATATATACAGTGATAGTGTGATATATACAGTGATAGTGTGATATATACAGTGATAGTGTGATATATATATAGTGTGATATATACAGTGATAGTGTGATATATATATATATAGTGTGATATATACAGTGATAGTGTGATATATATATATATATATAGTGTGATATATACAGAGATAGTGTGATATATATATATATATAGTGTGATATATACAGAGATAGTGTGATATATATATATATATAGTGTGATATATACAGTGATAGTGTGATATATACAGTGATAGTGTGATATATACAGTGATAGTGTGATATATACAGTGATAGTGTGATATATATATATATAGTGTGATATATACAGTGATAGTGTGATATATATATATATAGTGTGATATATACAGTGATAGTGTGATATATACAGTGATAGTGTGATATATACAGTGATAGTGTGATATATATATATATAGTGTGATATATACAGTGATAGTGTGATATATATATATATAGTGTGATATATACAGTGATAGTGTGATATATACAGAGATAGTGTGATATATACAGTGATAGTGTGATATATATATATATAGTGTGAGATATACAGAGATAGTGTGATATATATATATATAGTGTGAGATATACAGTGATAGTGTGATATATACAGTGATAGTGTGATATATATATATATATAGTGTGATATATACAGTGATAGTGTGATATATACAGAGATAGTGTGATATATACAGTGATAGTGTGATATATACAGAGATAGTGTGATATATACAGAGATAGTGTGATATATATATATATAGTGTGAGATATACAGTGATAGTGTGATATATACAGTGATAGTGTGATATATATATATATATAGTGTGATATATACAGTGATAGTGTGATATATACAGTGATAGTGTGATATATATATATATATAGTGTGATATATACAGTGATAGTGTGATATATACAGTGATAGTGTGATATATATATATATATAGTGTGATATATACAGTGATAGTGTGATATATATATATATATAGTGTGAGATATACAGTGATAGTGTGATATATACAGTGATAGTGTGATATATATATATATATAGTGTGATATATACAGTGATAGTGTGATATATATATATAGTGTGATATATATATAGTGTGATATATACAGAGATAGTGTGATATATACAGAGATAGTGTGATATATATATATATATATAGTGTGATATATACAGTGATAGTGATATATATATATATATATAGTGTGATATATACAGTGATAGTGCGATATATACAGAGATAGTGTGATATATATATAGTGTGATATATACAGTGATAGTGATATATACAGAGATAGTGTGATATATACAGAGATAGTGTGATATATACAGTGATAGTGTGATATATATATATATAGTGTGAGATATACAGTGATAGTGTGA